>VJMH01005153.1:0-91420 GCA_009835185.1 Aphanomyces stellatus | reverse complement strand
GCGAAAGCGAGGAAACGCTGCGTCGAGTGCGTTGTCGTTGGCGACGTCGCGGATCAAAAACGACGCGCGGGCGTTGAGGGACGCGAGCCCTGGCATGGTCGGATGGACGACGTTCGTGATGGCGGTCGCAGCGATCCAGTAGCCAAAGTGGTAGTGGTGGTCGTTGTACATGGTGTTGCCAAAGTCGGCGTTCATGTCTTTCTTGTCAAACCCTTCGCTGCTCACAATGCCCTTGTACACCGTGTCGTAGACCAGCTTGTGGCGCCACTTGTTGTGAAGAAACGGTTGGAGCAGCGTCTCGAGTTTAGTTCGGCAGGTCTCGAGGAGGGACGTGTTGTTGGGGCCAACAATCGCTGGATCGGATGCCATGAGGCAGAGCGACGCGTACTTTTGGGCCGTCTTGCCGTTGAAATAATACGAACCATCCAAAGGGAGGGACGGCCACGGGGTGTTGATGTCAGTCGTGAGGTGCTTGAGGAGGTTAGTTTTCACGACGCGGTCGGCTGATGGGCGCTGGCGGGGAAACATTCCCGCGGGGACCAACGTTGGCTCGAGCAATTTCCATTGTATAAAAGACGAAGATGATGGCAGCGCCACGAGGGGAACCATAGCGCCGCGGGTCGTGGATTCCAAATGGCTCATGCCCGAGACAACCGCGGCGGTCTTGGTGTCGACCGTCTCGGCGTGGTGTGCGAGGCCAAAATGGAGCAATCCTGCTGTGCACGTGCCTTGGGTGGTCCATTTGAACGAATAATCGTTTGTGCCTTGGGTGGTTGTCCCTCCTTGGACCGTGCAGCCAACGTGGGTGTCGTACACCGCAATGTCAGCCGGTGACTTGGCCAGTGCGACGTGGAGCGAGCCAGTAAAGACGGTCGTGCTTTGGAGCGACGAGCCTGTCCCGACTGTAAACGTAAGCGCCTCGGACGTGTAGAGGACCCACGTGTCGCCGCTTGTCATGTTGAGGACAAATTTGGTGTCGGTGATCGTCTGACCATTGCCAAGGGCCTTGGTGTTGACCGTGAGGATTTCGTGCTCGGTTACAATGTGCGGCGTCAAGTTGGTGTACTGTGTCGACGTGAAGGCCATCCCGCTTGTAAAGGTCGACTCCATCGTCGACGTCGACGACGTCAAGCCGCCGACACCCGTGCTGCTGCTGTGTTGGACGGTCACACTCAACTCGTCCCACTTGGTCACGTGAAAGACGTGCGATTTGGACGATTTGCCCCATTCGACGGCCGCGAGCGTCATGTCGTTGCGGATCGTGTGTTCGTACGACCGTTTGGCGTCGTGGCGGTTGCCCGAGGCGGTGCCAAACTTGCGCGTGGCCGCGGGATACGACACTTGGACGCCGTGACGACGCATCGTCACGGCGTACGGATGCGTCCACACGGCCGGGGAAGCCTTTTGGCCCGTGGCAATGAGATTGCCCCACCACGCGTTGGTTGGAATGGGAATCCCGGACGCAATGACGGACGGATGCAAATTGGTCGGCGGCGCGAGCGTGACGTGTCCATCTGACGTGGCAAAATGCTTGGCAGGGTCGGCTGGCATGTCCACCGCCGCGGCTGGTTGGACCATGCGTACGATGGCCAATGCGGCAGACACTAAACAGTAGAGGTGCATGGCGTATCGAGCAAATTGCGGCATGGCACCGGCGTCGTCGTGTCGTCGAGCAGCACTCTATAATTAGACCACCTTGCAATCTTGAGTTTTGAGACAGATGACGGTTGGTACCCCATGATGGCCTTGCCATCTGCGGTTGAGGCACTGCAAATATCAACGTCAACGGCATTGTTGACTTGTTTGCTATATCCAGACGCACGGTGGTCGCTGACGCGGGACAATATCAGATCGTGACGAGACGTTTGACACGTGTGATATATTCAGGAGTTGAGACATACCAACCAGAACGTCGCACAACCGCCGAGGCAACGTTTGAGGTTTGGGAACACTGCTATGCTTCAAGACGACAACACCAACACATGCAACATGGAGTTCCCTCGAGGGACCTTGTGCAAACTACAAGAAAGGCGGAGTCTTATATTCCAAACAAGATTGTTCGACACTGTTCAACAAGTACAACATGCAACAACGTATCCTCAAGGCGAGCATGTTTGATTATTCAGGCAGATTGAGGAGATGTTCATTCCACTGACATTGATGGGCCCATGTAAGTAGATGTCGTTTTGGGCCATCTTGAGGATGTGATAAAAGTAGCCCGAAGCCGTTAGTTGACGTGGGTTCGGCGCATGTTTCTCAATGACTCGCGCGACATTCAGCATCACGTCTTCGTTCCAATGGGCGGCTTGGACCATCATGGAAGTCGGCATTAGATGATGCGTAGCCCATGGGGACAGCCATGGAAGGAAACCCAACGAGGTTGCCCAAGATGCAAAACGCATGACCTGCACTGTTGTGCCCATGTCCGAGAGCCCATCGGTCAAATACTCGGGTTGGATCGCGGGGGCTGTGATGGGGGTCGTGGGCGTGAGAAATACATCGACAGACTCAAAGAGGTCGCGGATGAGACGAGCGGCATAGCTTCGAACGACTTGGGCGGCGACGACATCCAAACTGGACATGGCGAGGCGGGCCAATCGAAGAGCGACTTGGGCGTCTGAGCTCACGGCGTGGAATTGGTCCGAGTGCTTGTCCACACTTCGAGAGATTTCGCTGAGGATGCCAATGTTTTGCGCCAAGTGGATCGTTTGGAGGTTCGTTCCGTTGACAAGGATGGCTCTTGTCTGGCCCAAGATGACCCAAGTCGATTGTGGTCAATTGATGTTCGATCAACTTTCGTCATCTTTTAGTGTCCTGCACAAGTATGTCGCTGGAATAATCGAGGCTCAAAATTGGATGCACATCAAGCCCTAAGACGTTGCACTGGCGCATTTTCCCATGCCCATAGAGTCTTAGCCAAGCGGGCCGTTTCGAGACTTTACATTTCGTGGTGGGCGTAGGACGGAAATCCAGGGACGAAGGCTCAGACCTTGGCGACTTCACAGGTGTGGTGTTGCGACGAGCTGCAAGAGTGGCACGCGCGAGTCGGTTCGTCAGTGTCGACATTGACTACCTCGAGAAGGAGGCATTTCTTTTCTCCATGCAGAGACAACAACTCGATTCTGAACCTGAATTCAACACCACTGTCCTCATACCGCGGCCTCGTTCGCTTTGTCAAACCAGTTGACAATGTACGTAATGAAAGCCGCCATGTCGGGCGGGAGATTGCCTTCGGCCTGCGCGCGGCGGCAAAAGCGTTCGTAGAATGTCGTCTTGAGCGCGACCATGCGGTCGACGTGTGCGAGTTGGGCGGGCGAGAGCGGGCCGCGGACACTGGCGTAGCCTTCGAGGAGCCAGGCCTGGTACTGCGCTGGGTTGGCTTCTGGCACAGGCGTGCCAGCGATGGGAACGCCGGCGCCCGCGAGCATGATTGGACCAAAGAGGGCTTGGGCGAGGTCGTAGAGGTACCAGCTGCGCATGGTTTGGTCCCAGTCGTAGACAGAGAGCCCATTCGAATCGGTCCAATAGAAATTGGAGCAATTGAGGTCGCCGTGGATCACACCAAAGGCTGACGGGTCGGCTTCGAGCGTCACATCAAGCGGGTCGAGCGGCGCGTCATGCAGGACGCCGTCGTGGATCGCATCAAACCGTTGGATGCGACACGCGACGTCGGGGTGGTCGCAGCCAAAGCGTTGGCTGAGCAAGTGAAGGTGGCCAAAGAAAGCACCCCATGCTTTTACAAACGACGCATCGAGCATCCACCGGAACGACATAAAGTCGACGGGCGACCCCTTGGCCCAGTTGAAGACGGCAACGATGAGGTTGTCGACTTCGACCGAGAGCGGATGTGTCGCTGGCTGGGGCGTCGTCGGTGCAATCGGCGCACACACGTGGTCGAGCCCATGGGCTGCTACATATGCCACGAACGTAAGCTCATCGCGAATGCGCTGCGCGTGTCGCCCACTCGGGTCGGGCGTCACCCGCACCGAGTAGCGCGTGCCCGTGGCGTCGTTCGTGGCTTGGAACGTGTGGTTCTGAGACGCCTTGATGCGGGCACCGAGTGTAAGACCATAGTGAGTCGACACCAAGGCCTCGACGGCCGTCGCCTCGATCGGAATCGTTTGCTCAAAGAGGGGCATGGTGAGGTATTTGTGGTGGTGAAATTGGAAACGGGGTGCCACTTCATTGGGTAAAAAGTCAGCCAGGTGTTGTGATTGGCCAATTCTGTCAATTGCCATGATGACAACTTGTATTGGGATTTATTGATTTCCACAGTGCATACTGCCCAATACAAAGTCCAACATATTTTCTGAGGCTCGAAAGGTCACCCATTGTTGGATGCGATGGGAACTCAACTCCAAGAACAGTTGTCATCACAACTAGCCAAACAAAAACAATTGATAAGACCGAGTTGAAGCCTGGCTGGTGCATGTCAGCCAATGTTATAGTAGAAACCACCGTCCCACACAGCATGAGGAGTTGATTTCCAAATTACTCGTAATGCAATAGATTGACCATTTCGTGCCACGTTGCTCAGTTGGCATCTTCAAGTTGAGCCATCTTGAGGATGTCGTAAAAATACCCCGCAGCACTTGGTTGTTGGATCGGCGCATGCTTCTCAACGACCCGCGCGACATGCAGCATCACATCTTCGTTCCAATGGGCGGCTTGGACCAGCATGGACGTGGGCAGGCCCGACGCGTCGTAGCCCATGGGCACAGTCATGGAAGGAAACCCGACGAGGTTACCCAGGACAATGAATCGCATGATTTGAAAGTTGAGCGGGAGATTCGAGAGCCCATCGGTCAAATATTCAGGTTTGAGGTCAGGGGCTGTGATCGCGGTGGCCGGCGTGAGAAAGACGTCGACGGTGTCAAACATATCGCGGATGAGACGTGAAGCGTAGCTTCGCACGATTTGGGCAGCCAAGAGGTCGATGCTGGTCATGGCAAGACGGGCCGTGTGGATGGAAATTTGCACTTCGGGGCTGAACGAGCTAAAGTGCTCGTAGAGGCGATCGGTACTGAGCGCCATTTCGCTCAGAATCGTCACAGCATGGGCCAAATGGATCGTTTGGAGGTTCGGGATCGTCACGTTGACTAGGGTGGCGCCGAGGGACGTCAATGTCTTGAGGTGCGCGTAATATTGAGCCAAGATTTCAGGATCAGCGCCTGCGACAAACTCGGGAAAGACGCCCACACGAAGGTGGCTCAAGTCCATCGAGTTCATGGCGTGCATGTTCACATGCGGCAGCGGTTGGATGGAGCTCATGGGGACACTCGGGTCCTGGCCACTGATGATGGCATAGGCCAAGGCTGCATCTTGGACGGATGCGGCGATGGGACCAATGTGGGCCAAGCTTGGGTCAGCGTCCACGACCACAGGCACGCGCATGAAGGTAGCTTTGATGCCAACCACGCCGTTAAAAGCCGACGGGATGCGAATCGAGCCACCGCCGTCGCAGCCCAGAGCCAACGGCACAAGACCAGCGCCGACAGCCGCTCCAGAGCCACTGGAAGACCCGCCAGCCATGTGGTGCCTCGAGTAGGCATTCCGAGTCGCCCCATGGGCATTGTTCAGACCGAAGACACCGGTACCCCATTCGTGCATGTTGGTTTTTCCGACGATGAGCGCCCCGGCCTTGCGGAGGCGCGCGACGGGCACCGCATCATGCGCGGCAGGACCGGTCAGCTTGCCAAGAAACGACGTGCCGCTGTTGGTTTCGTAGCCTCGAACTTCCGTCTAGAAAGAAATGATGTCAAACAACGTTCCATGAGGACAAGGATTGTACCTCGTCTTTGACAAGGACGGGAATGCCATCGAGTGATCCATTGGGCGTGCCAGCGGCATAGCGCGCCGTGGACGCCGCCGCATCGCGCAAAATTTCGTCCGTGTGCGACGCAATCACCGCGCGCAGTGGAATCTCTGCGGTGTTGGAGGCGTTGATGGCCGCCACGACGGCTTTGGCGACTTGGAGGGGTGTCACTTGCCCATTCGTGTACGCGTCGATGTAATCCTGGATGGAATACCGCTTGAACGCAAGCGTGTCGCGATGGTATGTCAAATCGTTTGACTGTGCGGCGTGACGCTGTCGTTCGTCCGTGGTGGGGAAATGGAGCGGGTAGTAGAGCGGCGGGTCGTCCAACGTCGCCGCGAGTTCCCGCACGCGAGCAATATAATTGTCACGCTTGAGCATCTTCATCACGAGTGGCCCGAGGACGGGAAGGCCCGAGACGCGTGCGAGGAGACGCAGCGGCGCGCCGGTGAGCACTGGCACAACCAGTCCTTGGAGGTCCATGGCCGACGACGAGTACTTGTCGTGCAAGGTAGTTTGCGAAGGGAGAAGTTCGTCGCTGTGCAAGACCGCCATGATGGCCAGGAGGCCAAAGCCAAAGACAGACAGCCACGGAATCTGCATCGCGATGTCGATCTGAAAGTGTCGACTGCAGCAGAACGTGAGGATTCCACGAAACATGTGATGACAGCGAGCCAATCGGCGGCGCCGTGTTGGTTTGCGTCGCCAGACAGTCTACGTTCAAAATATATCCGACCCGATTTTTCACGAATGAAAGTATAGTTATTTCTGTACAATGTAGTATAAATTAAAATTACTTCGAAGTACTTATAAGTCGACAGGTACTACGTACAGTAGTATTTTTAAATACTTCCTCCATCCACTCGTAATATTAAAAACAAATATTATATATTACGAGTTTGTGTGCAAGTCTTCATACAAATGGTCGACTTGTGCAGTCATAATATACAATCAGTCAACGCTACTATTAGATATAACTTGAGCGTGTTCGTGCCCTTGCTGCGGACAACATTTCCTTTTCGTGAAACCCAAGTGAAACTCGATAAACGGTCGCAGCTTGGCTGACATGAACGACAAGGGACATCGCATCTTCACACGTCGAATGCAATATTTGAGGCGAGGGGACTCCCTCGCTTCAAACAAGTTCAACCTCCTCAGCGCAAGGTGGCATCCAACACACGCGGCTGAAAACCATTGACGAGTTGACGAACGTCATTGCAGCGCATTCATTCTAACGTTATATTGATTTGACGCAGATGCACTGGGTGACCTTCAACCAACGACGGGGGTCCCGCATTGAAAGCGACATTGTCCTATCTTGCCCATGCAGAGGTTTCGAAGTGCGAGCTTGAAGGGCGGTCCATCGGGGGCCCACGTGTACACACCCAGCTGGGCTCTGGCTGTTGCATCGATGGCCGACGAATGCCACACGCGCGCGGTGGTCTCTCCTGGCGTCAAAAGCTCCACGTCCATCGACGACGCGGCGTGGTGGAAGCGAACACGGACGTCGTACCAAGCGTTTTCCACGAGCGTCGTCTCGTGCTGCCACGTCACGGGGAGATCGCCACGTGGAAACCCGACGAGTTTCATGCGTTGGTTGGGCCAGAGGCCGAGGACATCGTGGCCATCGCCAAAGAAGAGAAGCTTGATGTACCCACTCCATGTCGAGACATGGTCAAACTTGAATGAGAACGTGAGTTCGTCGACGCAGCGGTTTGATTGGTCGGGGCCACACGGCTCCAAGTAGGCAAAGGCGCGCCAGGGCCACCCTCCTGTGCGGGTCGTGATGACCCAGCCATCGATGGCGTCAAAGGAATACCCGCGGGAGGAACACGCAGTCGAGGGACACTGGTTGCCGCCGCCTTGAGACCATCACGCATGAGAAAAACCAGCAGTTGGAACGTACCACCGCCGTTGCCACCGGCACAGATAAACCCTCGACAGCCAAGAGGACCTTGTCCACCAAATCCACATTGACAAAAGTTTGCCGGGGTCGCGACAAACGGCGCTATGGAGCCTGCCCATGTCGCCGTCGACGCATTGACAAAGCCAGCAGAGGCGAGATGGGGGCACGGAGCCAAAGCCATGCTGTCGATGGCTAGTACAACTGCCGACGCAGTGAGGAGGAGGAAACAAAAGGCGGCGTGCATTTGGACTTGAAAGCAATAGTGCGACCCATGTATATTGCCTTGCGCAGGGCTTGACGACGATCCGGATACTGGCTGGCGGTGTGCAATACTCAGTACATCCTGGCGCCACAAATTCCTGTGCCACCAATATTGGCCCATGCGGCTCAACTCATGCACGAGCTTCAAGTTGACCATCGGGGTGATGGGACATCGTTGACAGGCTAAACCTCATTCCGTCGTGTAACAATCCAAGATGCACTGGACAAGTGGGCGAGAGATGGATCAACAATTGAGTGGTGGCCAAGATGACAAGCCAAGGTTGATGGTCGGCGCCACGACGTTCAACCGTATACCGTCTGACGAGATTGCACAACCCACTCTGGATAATCGTCCAAGCAGAAAACAGCCCTAATGTTCCACACGGAGGGTCAAACCGTCAACTCCACTGTCGGTTTCGACATGTTGGGCGGAGAACCTGCATATGTACACACCAGTTGTGCGGCGCCGGAGAAGACTCACTCTCTCTCGTGGCCCCACAGCCTCGATGCTTGACTTCCATGCCAACATCCGCAGCACTGCCGCCGCTCCTCGTCATCCACCCAGGACCGGCACGGCTGTCGGTGTCGTTTTGTCGTGCATGTGGGTCTGTCGTGTGTTCGGGTTCGAGTGCCCATCCTGGTTGAGTATCTCCTTTCGGCAGACTCGCCACATACTCGTCGGAGCGTATCTATTTTTAGCCGATGACATGCAAACCAAAAGCGTGCATGCCCAACAACCCCATTGTTCAATTCATTGTGCTCGACGAACACCATCATCATGACCATCACAACCACTTCCCGCTTCTTGGCTGCTTCGGTCGTCGTCGTCGTCGTCGCGTCTTCAAGGGGCACGACACCCCTCGATTGGTCGGCGCCCCCCACGACGCTCTTCAATGCGTCGGCCGACCACGACTGGCTCGCGCCACCCCGCAACCTCCACCCCGCGATTCGATCGTCCAACATCCCGATTCCAACCAACCGATGGTGGGGCAATCTCATTTCGACCGGCAACGAAGTCCTCCGGGTGTGGACCAACCCATACTCGATCTCGGTCGTCCCCAGTGGCCTCCAAGTCTCGTATCCTGCCGCGACGCGTGCATTTGGCGGTGCCTCGGGCAATGGCCCCACTGCCAATCGGTACTATCTCCACGCGTCGCTCAACGACGTGACGCTCGCGGCCGTCGAGTTTGGCTCGATCAAGGCAACGACGAAATTCCAAGTGACCAAGTGGGACGATTTGGGTGTGACGCTGCGCAAGCGCCTCCACCATCAAAAAGGCGCCGACGACACGACGCCAAGCATGGAAACGTCATTTGTGAGCGGCATGGCGTTTGCCCATGCCACGTACTCGATGCTGACGCCGCACCTCTTGTCCGAGCACTCAATGGTCACAGTCAACGGCAAGCTGCTCAAGGAAGGCGAGGCGATTGCCGGCACCAAGTTTGTCGTGGCATTCAACAACGGACTCACGTGGGTCGTCTATGCCTCGAGTGCGATCACATTCACGGCGCACACCAAGACCCAGCTCGTTGGCACGGCTGCCTTTACCGGCTCGCTCCAAGTCGCACTGGCGAAAAATCCTGCGGTGGACATTCCCATGTACGACCTCTACCACGACTGTACGGTCCAAGGCGGGACAACCACCCAAGGCACAAACGATTATTCGTTCCAGTGGACCACCCAAGGCTCGTGCACAGCAGGATTGCTCCATTTTGGCCTCGCACACCACGCCGAGACGGTCGACACCAAGACCGCCGCGGTTGTCTCGGGCATGAGCCATTTGGAATCCACGACCCGCGGCGCTATGGTTCCCCTCGTGGCGCTGCCATCATCTTCGTCTTTTATACAATGGAAATTGCTCGAGCCAACGTTGGTCCCCGCGGGAATGTTTCCCCGCCAGCGCCCATCAGCCGACCGCGTCGTGAAAACAAACCTCCTCAAGCACCTCACGACTGACATCAACACCCCGTGGCCGTCCCTCCCTTTGGATGGTTCGTATTATTTCAACGGCAAGACGGCCCAAAAGTACGCGTCGCTCTGCCTCATGGCATCCGATCCAGCGATCGTTGGCCTCAACAACACGTCCCTCCTCGAGACCTGCCGAACTAAACTCGAGACGCTGCTCCAACCGTTTCTTCACAACAAGTGGCGCCACAAGCTGGTCTACGACACGGTGTACAAGGGCATTGTGAGCAGCGAAGGGTTTGACAAGAAAGACATGAACGCCGACTTTGGCAACACCATGTACAACGACCACCACTACCACTTTGGCTACTGGATCGCTGCGACCGCCATCACGAACGTCGTCCATCCGACCATGCCAGGGCTCGCGTCCCTCAACGCCCGCGCGTCGTTTTTGATCCGCGACGTCGCCAACGACAACGCACTCGACGCAGCGTTTCCTCGCTTTCGCGCGTTTGATTGGTTCCGCGGCCACTCGTACTCGCATGGCGTGACGGCGCTCGGCGATGGCAAGGACCAAGAAAGCACGTCCGAAGACATCAACTTCCACTACGGCGTCATGCTCTTTGGTCAAGCCACGGGTCAGCCCGCCATCGAGCGTCTCGGTCGCCTCATGCTCACGCTCAACACGCGGGCCACGCAGACGTACTTTTTGATGGACAGCACCAACCGGATCCATCCGCCCACGATCCGCGCCAATAAAGTCACAGGCATTGTCTTCTCTAATAAGGTCGACTACACCATGCGGGGGTCGTCGACGGCGGCGCGTCACTGCATCCACGGACGCCAAATGACGCCCGTCTCACCCGCGACAGAATTTGTCCGACGCAAACGCTTTGTCGACGAAGAATGGACCGACGTGCTCTCGACGCTGCATGTCGTCGAGTAAGATGTGATTACGAATCCGTGGATGTCACTCCTTTACACCAACTACGCTGCCATCAACCCAGACGTGGCCATGACCAAGCTGCAGCAAGTCGCGCTGGACGATGGCTTAACACGGTCATGGGCGTTGTACATGGCGGCGTCTCGCTACAACAAGTCATAGATGCTCTATTCCGACCATGCATTATACTCCAGTCTGTGTCGATTACATCCTACATGTACTCTCAATCGTCTCTTCTTGCTTCAGCTGTTATACAGTCATGCGTGGTTGACCTCTCCATTTCTGTAGATAGCATGATTGGAAGGTGGGTTTGGATCAACCCCCCAAGTCAAAATGCTTGGCAACAAAACTTCCACTCCTCTGCCGACATCAAGTCAACCGAGACTGGATCAAATACAGACATCACACCCCGTCGTCGCGTTTCTACTTGATGACTTTCAATCACCGCTAAAAGTCAAAACGTTACATGTATTCTCGTGCTCATATTTCTCCAGAAGTCATAACAAGTAGTATTCAAGCCCATAAAAAGTCTTGAATGAGGTGTGCGTTTGCGAATCATCCTTCGTCACTCGAGACAGGAACGTCAACATGGGCTATTGCTGGCAATTCGCCAGTGGCCCACCTCTTTGCAAGCGTGAACGGCACAAAGTCGCCCCTCAAGGGACACGTGGGTCCGCAGTCGAGTACAAACGCGTCAAAGACATCGTCAAAGAGTCGCTCGAGGCTGGCTCTGTCCATCGCTTCCAGTGCTGCTGCGGACGCGACGAAGCCTCGCTGGAGTGCCACACCCGTGAGCTTTTGTATGATTTTGAGCGCCTTGGAGCGTCGTTCCTTGTCGTGGTAGGTCTTGAACGCGCTCCATCGAACCTGTCACAGCGGTGGATGGACGTCCGCAACGCCGTTGAACCACCGAGACCACAAAACTCGACAGCTCATGTCGAGGGGAAAAATCGACTCGTCCTTGGCCATCGTCTCGACTTGGCGCTGTCGTTTGGTCTCTGGTGGTGCCACGTCATCAAGCCAGTACGTCTCGTCTGGGACGCCATGGGCCGTTTTCGCACGTTCGTGTTTGGCTCGTCGTTCGTTCGTTGTGGCACCGGTCGTTCGGTCGCGTCTGCGACCCGTGGCACTTGCATGCATGCGACCGCGTCGGCGACCCAACTGTCGCCCGTCAATCGCGTCTCGCGGGCAGCGTCGCCAAGTGTTTCGAGAAACGAATCAAACACGTCGTCAAAGACCGCGTCGATTGCCGTCGCGTCTATCGCCCATAACGCCGCTTTGGACGCAATGACGTGGCGCGCGCATGCGACATGAATGAGCGCGTCCATGAGTTTCTGTGTCTTGGCGCGATGTGGCCTCATCTTGGAGTTGAGCGAACACGGAGCGTTGGTGCGCAGTTGGATCGGGGAGCCACACCACCAGATTGACGACATCGTGCGACACGAGATGCCGTCGAATGGAAATGTTTCGAGTGGCCGCGGAGGCTCGCTGTTGATCGATTCCGTGGGAAGAAGGCAGAGATGACGTCGGTGTCGGCACTCCAACCAGGAAAGAGCCGATCGAATGCATCGCGAAAGATGGTGGTGAGGGTCGCAGAGGCGAGGGCCGCAAAGTCGTCGTCCGCGTCGTAGTCAATGCAGGCTTCGACGCTGGCGACGATGATGTGCATGCCGACGGTCGTGCCTTCGAGCAAAGATGCATCCCGTGGTGCAACCTGCGCCGCTGTGAGGAAACGGAGCGGGACGATGCCAGCGCTTGCGGCGCCGCGGAACCACAGCCTGGCCATGGAGAGACAGTCGAGGGTGGGGAAGACCCAACCGTCGGGCACAGAGCGACGATGACGGGCCTCGCATGAGGTTGAAAGAGTTGACTTGGTGCAGTCGCCAGGTCCATGGCTTTGCAAGGTGGATTCGCGAGCGGGCGGTGAATGGAAAATACATCGCCATCGCCGTCGCCGTCGTCATCGCTTGTCAATGCAACGTCCATGGTGTTTCGGGGGTGTGATCATCCATCCAGAGTCAAGTCGATCACGATCGCCGCCACCGTGGCATTCCTCCCCCCATCATGCAGCACTGTTTGTTTGTTCCTCCAAGTTGCGTCCCGTGCTCTGATTGGCGGATTCAAATCATCCAAAGCACTTGGATTCAAATCCAGCCAATCCAATGCTACCATTTCAAACAGACACAATCGACCTGTCGTCGGTCGCATGATCTTGTGGACACATTCGGCCGACAAGGAGCCTTCAAGAATGTGCCCAAGGCGTTGGTCAAGGATGCACTCGCCATTACCTGCGCGGACCCGCGGGGGACGAGCGAAGCCGAGGAGTCCTTCCTCTGGCTCCTTGAAAGTTGTTGTAACGATTTACAACGCGCGGACAATTCAAAAAAGATTTTTGATTTAACGACAAAAAGTAAACAGATGTCTTTGGGAGTGACGACAGAGCACCCGACCACAAAATTGCGTCCGTCGAGCGGAGGTCGGATGTTGTATAATTTTGTGCAGTCGGTGCTTTTGGCGACGCGCGAGCCCCAGTCTTTTTATGAAAAAGGGCGTTGATTTTATTTCATCCCGTTGGAAAAGCGGACGATGGACGCTTGCGTCGTGCCGCTACACGTCCCCCCATCCAGGCGTTGTAAGACCTTTCGCATGAATCATCAAATCCGCCAATCAAATGATCTCATTTAGTTATGGCGTTGTTTGATTGGCTGAAAGGAAACGTTCTGGTGTCAAACAACGAATAGTACCTTTTAGTAATACTACCAACGGGGACACTTCCGAATTTTGAACGCTCAAAAACACCACGTTGTCGCGCCAACAGAGAAGCAGCTTCGCGGTGGAAGACGTCGATGGGTCGAACTCTACGCTCTGTGTAAGAACTATGCGATGAAAAGTCGCATCGTCCATCGAGGTGTCCTGACCGCCAAGATGAATCCGTAGGACACGAGAACGCGATGCATTCGAAACCGAGATGGCGGCCGGGATTATGACCCGACGGCAGCGCAAGGTGGCAAAGAAGGTATGTCCGCGATGAAAAGTGCATTATGAATGCATGTGTTGACGTAGGCACTACCGAAGTTTACTCTTCTGCCAAAGAAGCGTCCTCTCGAGAAAAATTCGCCGCCGCCGACGGAATCCACTCCCCCGTCTCGTCGACGAACGACAGGCGATGACCCGTCACTCGTTGAAGAACAGCCGAGCTTCATACCACTGGACAAAGACACTGTCATTGTCATTCGCCCTTCTGCGAAGAAGAGGGCAAAGGGATCCAGGAGAGGCCATGTCGTGAAGGCGAACGCCGCTGTCGAGGTTGTCAAGCCCTGCAAGAAGTCCAAGCGAAAGCGTGCAATGTTGCCTGAGGGGGTCAAAGTGATCGATCCGAATTACAGCAGCGGCACAGACGAAGACGAAATGGACGAAGAAGCTCTCGGCGTTGGCCAAGGGTTCCCCCCGTCCCTCCGGACACTGGAGAAGGATACGATCCTCATGAAGAAGCAGTACCCAAGTAGGACGTCCAAGCTGTGTGTGCAATTGTCTTCACGCAACATGCAGGTGTGGAAACCCACGTGATCGAACAAGTGCTCGTGGATACGATCCCCAAGAGCGAAGATCAGCATTCATACAACGCAATCCTCACGGACGCAGCGGCACGATTGGAGCAGATCCACGAAGAGCGAATTGCCGCGCGGCGAAGCACACTGCGGCATGTGGATCCATGATGTTGTCGCAGAGATGGCGAACAGGATCCGAACCGCGCAATGCAGCTTGGAATATGACACGACTATTTTATTGAATCACAATATATGCATATATAAACTTGATGTTTGTATTATGGATTTCGAAATACCATTCATTTATAATTCCTGCATTAAAGTCAAGATAAAGTAAGCATTACCAGATGTGACATTTACGGGTTTTGCGCGCGCAATTTGAAGAGTGTTATTTTTAGCGAGTCGGCGGCGGATGTCCCGCTCGAGCTACGTCGACGAGCGATGCGACTCAGGGGGGGAGGAATCTGCTGACGCACCCCCTGTGGATGACTCTGTCCCGCTTGCCTTCCTCCTTGGGCACAGGTATAACTACTACATGGAGGCCCATCGCCCCGTCCGAACAGCCACTGTAGTAAGTATCGCATGGCGAATATTGCATCATGGCAAGTGTCGTAGGAAGGCCGACCAAGAACACCGACGGATTTCCGGGACATGAGCAAACGACAGCGCGAAGTCCGTGCAAAGATGGTGCTGGACCCGATCTCGCACAAGACAGAGACATTCCTCACGGGGGGCGACTTTGAATCCCCAGGACAGTGCGTGGCACCCGCTTGAAGTCCTGGGGAAATCCATGCACGTAGGGATTTTCAGTCGTCGTCGACAAGGAGAAAATTGAAAAACGAACGTCTGCAGCAACAACGAAAGAACGCGTCGCTCAAAGCCGACCAGGAAGCTCTTCCATCGCTCGACACCTCGCATGGATTTGCCCGGAGGAAAGACTTCCTCGCGGTCGATGCAGCACCAGTGCCGACAATCCACACAGACAAAACGCGTGGTACGTCCACGTACAAGCAGAGGAGCTTCGCCCGAGTCGCTGTACATAGTCGTCCACGAAGAAGCCCAGAAAGCACGGTTAAAGCAAAAGTGGCGCCTGCAGTATGCGCAGCGCGTGCACTCGATCGCCAAGGAGCAGCAAGAGTTTGCAAAGCACATGCTTGTGGCGATGGGCAATCCGTCGTCGTCGGTGGGCAATCATTCCGTCGTCGATCGCTCCAAGTAGGCGCACTGGCGGTTTGTCTCGTGGACTCATGCATTTATGCGAAGGCTATTCCTGGAAGAGAAGCGCGTTGAAATCGACCGCATGAAGAAAGTTCAAGAAGACGAACTCGCCTGCTTGAAACAACAAAAAGAGCGCGACTTGAACGACCTCAAGGACGACATTGTGTTGCGAAATAAAGATTCCAAGTTTAAAAAGGTACGCGTCCGTCCGCGGCATGCCTCATCCCGCGACGCAGGCGACCGCCAAAGCAATCTTGCAACAACGAGTTCAGAAAGGAACAACCCCACACCAGCATGCGAAGTCAACGTCATCCCTCTACAAGCTCGACCAAGGATACGATCTGTCGGAGGAGGAAAATCAAATCGAAACGGCCGACGTGCCTGTGACCCGCGCAATGACTGACATGTTTCGTTCGAAACGACAGGGGAAAATGCAGAAGTACGTGCTCAAGAGCCCCGAGCGACCGAAACCTGTGTTTGGGGGCGGCTTCCACGTGGACCAACAGCAAGCAGTCGAGCCCGACGATGGGTCGAGCGACGACGTGTCCATTTTGGCACAAGACTTGCCGATCCAATTGCAAATTATTTCGTCAACTACTTTGCCAGCGCCTTGACGGGCCGACAGACGACAGCCGTGCCGTAGACAAGGACCGAGCAATGTAAGCCAAAGATGAAGCGGTTCATGGTCAAGTTGGTTTCAAACTTGGTTGTCACGACGGCGGTCGCGCCTTGGGCCTACGAAACAAAGTGAGGTCCAACGCAAAGGGGGCGCGAGTGTCCTACGAGGGCTGCAGCTTTGAGGCGATGGACTGCTTCTGTCGTCGTGTCGTTCAAGAGGGACGTGTACGATCGCGTCTCCCCGCCCATGGCACCACCAAACGCCGCGATGATGTCTTCCAAGATGTTCTTGGTACGAACATGGGAGGCTGTCACGATCCCGATCTCCTTGATGACTTCACGGCCTTCCACCCAGTCGCGGGTCGAGAGGAGCAACTTCGAGTTCTTCACGTCGTCTGAGGAGATTGTGAGGTGCTCGGCAGCTTGGTCTGCGAAGGACCGCACATGGACCGCGCGCAAAGTGCGGCATTTCGACGTGAGGGTTCGCTGCATCATCGTCCTGGCGACACAAGTCGAGAATGCTGGTCGCCCATATTTGTGCCAGATGTCGAGCCATGAATAAAGCATGTGGATTGGTCAAAATGAATGTCATGAGTGTGTACGATTGGCTATTAATTGATGGAAGTCATCCGGATAAACTATCTTCATTGTGCGCGAGCGTCCTCGAATTCAATCCAAAGGGTGAATGCTTCCGGATAATTCCGTCCTTTTGGAGCACGCAGTCGAATGAGACAAGTAACGCCTCTACCACCTCGTTTTACTGACGTTCAAATTTACTTCTTTTAAAATTTGTAATTAAATATTTCTACTTACCTGATTTTAATGGACTTTATGTATAGACCAAGCACATTCTCGCACCACCCAAACAAAGAACCGAGCCAGTTTTTAATTCTCTTTTCAACCCAGAGGCCGCCCTGAATTGCCCCGCCGCCTCGCATAAAGGTTTCCCTGTCCTGATTCGTTTTCTCGTCACATGATGCTCGCTTCGTCGATGAATAGCCCACCCTCCTCTGTTACCAAAGAGTGTTACCTCAAACGTAAGAACTCTTGTGATGACTCATACCTCCATTCTCCGTCCTCAATGGAGGAAGCAGCATTCATATGCAAGAAAACCAAGGTACAGTGACCTTTACGATATCACGCAAGACTGATTAGCATGTTATAGGTGACCTTGGACACTCATTTGAACGTCCCAAACCCTTGTGAAAACACCCATCCTGAAGACGCCGCCAGTGAGTGCTTCGATTCCACTCACGAGGAACACGCATATAGGGATGCCACCAATGCTCCCTCGTATTGCTCTGAAACAAACAATGGTGACACCGACAACAAATATTTCCTCGCCACCACCGCTCCCACTGATGACACGTCCCCTGCTCCTGCTGCCGCCGACGAAACTCCATACCGCGACTCTTGCGACCACCACCCCGACGACGCTGCTTACGACTGCGAGGGGTATGATGACTACGACGACTCCAATAGGGGACGCCGCACCTTGCACTTGGAATACTGGACCCGTTCGGACGAGTGCAAGGAACGCAAGTGGGATCATTTGGATGAACTTGATGCCAAGTTGGACGTCTCTCGCGAAGATCACATTTTTGGCACGACCTTGCTAGGCAGAACGTCGTACATGGAGCCCAACATGTTCCCGTATGAGACCCCCGCAGGCATCGAACACTGGACGTTGTGGAGCCGCCTCGATTTGAACCACTATGACGTCCAGGATTATGTCGAAAAGTGGATCGACACGAACGCGCCGCATATCCGTGCGTGGAACTACGATGACAACCCGGAGCGCTCCATCAACATTTTTCACGTGCACGTGTACTTGCAAGTCGATGACAAGGACACGGTGCTCCGTGGCCGGGCCGTCGACTCGTTTGAGCATTAGAGGCATAACTTTATTCAATTATTTAACATTTCATCGTCTTCGTCGTGGCGCTTGGTAGAGGCGAATGCCATGATGCTGCAACGCCCGCATGATTACAAGGTTCAGCTTGGACTTGGCCTCTGAGATCCGTCGAATGTCGTTGCCGGGCACGAGCGCTGAGATCCAAACGCGGTGCATGCCGCCCAGCGTCACTTGGAGGAGGCGCGGGTCGACGTGTGTCGACGGCGCCGACAGCGGTCTCGACGACCGCGTCAAGAAATCCTCGAGCCCAAACATCGAGTCCGACACGTCCGTGGACGCCGCGCTTTCGGCGAGGCCGCGCTCGAGGTAGCCGCTGGGTTGCTTGCTTTCGCGGAGGCTGCCAAGGACAGAGGACGCGTCGTCGTCGTCATGCGTCGTGTCGTTGTCGTCGTTGCCGTGTCGCTTCAGTCGTTCTTGCTGGTCTTCGAGGTCCTCGAGTGGGACCACGCACGGCACGAGGTCTTCCTTGAGGTGATGGACAAGAAGCGAGAGGCGGCTCAGGGCCGTGTCATGCGCAACATGGACGAGCAGGTTGACGCGGCGAAAGGAACAGTCGGTAAAGTTGCGCTGGACGTCGGTCGCGAGCACGCTGTTGGGGATGTGGACGACCGAGCCGTCGATCGCGCGGAGTTGGGTCGAATGGAGCGCGATTTGCTCGACGACGCCGGCCGCAGACGCGCCAATGGCGCAGAAACTGCCGAGGCGGAACGGTTCCGAGAAGATGAGAAAGAACCCCGTGACGGCATTGAGCACCTTGGGCACTGTGAGAGGCGAGAGGGCATGCATCGATGGGGAGTACCGTCGAGAAGAACGAGAGGACGCAGAGGAGTTCCAGGACGACGAAAAACACAAACACAATGTCCTGGAATGTCGTCGACGTTGGGACGTAGACGGCAAAGATCTCGACGGCAATGATAAAGAAAAAGATAACCTAAGGCATTAAGGCATGAGCTTAAGGAAATAATATTGACGACAGTGGATGTGTACCCCGAGGCCTTCCGTGACAATCAAGACGCGCGAGTTGTCTTCCTTGGTCGAGATGTCCCATTTCAACGTTCGAATGAGCCACTACAACAGAAGCATACGAGTGGGTTGTGGACGGATGGAACGGACCTTGGTGAAGACGATCCGAGTCGCGCGCGTCGCGAGCACAAGCGGAATCCCCGCTGCGTACCGGATAGCCAGGAGAACATAATCTTCGTCGCCATAGCCTGCGATGACGACGCCGATGAACACCGCAAGGAGGATGAATGCCAACGAGATGGACGTGAGAAAGTGGCGCTCGACGTCCGAGAGGAGCGCGGACCGGCCGAATTGTTCCCTCGTGAACCGGAAGAAGGAGCGGACGGTCACTTCGCGGAAGTAGACGGCAAAGCCGACAATCGTGAGCGCCATGCCGATGCGCCACACATGATCGGTGAACTCGGACAGGCGCATCGACCGCCAGTGTCTGCCGTCCGACTTCGGATCGCGGCGACAAAACGGGAAAATGGAGGCCAGTTTCCACAATCGGAATCTGGAGGTGGGTCTATAAATAGTTCGTATTAATTGTCACCCCACTCGAAGAAATCGCATTGCTGCGCCTTGTCGGAATTTGCGCATTTGAAGAACTTGCGCCCCATGTTGTTGGCCGTGCGCGACGTGAGTTCCACGGCAGGGTTGCCGCATGAGCACTTGACACCACCGCCGCTGGATGGCGAGGAGTTGTCTTTGGCCTTCTTGCGGGATCTACCGCCGCTACCACTTGGAGCAGCGGCAGGAGGAGTAGACCCACGAGCGGCTCCTGCTTGGTCGCACCACTCGAAAAAGTCGCACTGTTCGCCCTGCGGGCGAGGGCACACAAAGAAGAACCGACCTTTGTTTGGTCCCTCCTTTCGAGTTGTGCGCGACACGCATGGGAGTTGATGGCCCGGGCAGAGCGGGGCGGGGGTGTCGGCCGATGGAGGACCTCCGCCCGCCATCGGCAATGGCGGCGCGGCGTTTGCTCGCGCGCGCTTCTTGCCTGTGTTCCCTGGATTCGTGATCGACTGCATGTAATCGTTTGTGGGTGCCGTCGTCGACGACGACGACGCGACCCGCGCGTACGACTGGTCGAGTTGCGCCGACGCCATGGGCACCGGTCTCCGAGTCGACCCCGCCGCGGCCGCCGACGGTGGCGGGAGTCGGATCTGAAACACGTCTTGCAGCACCGTGTCACAAAAGAGACACGCTTCGAAGTCGCCATTGTCGCGGACCCGCGCTTGGACGTCCATCGGCAACGCGCCTTGCTGGAAGCGCAGGAGGAGGCGGTAGATCATCTGCGAGACGTTGGAGCAGTTGGGGCAGAGCGTGGTCGTGACCGAGGCTTGCTTGACGGGCGCGGGGAGCCACACACTGGTCTTGCACTGCGGGTAGTCGGTGCAGCCGACCGTGAACTTGCCCGTCTTGGTTCGTTTGAGTTTCATCGGGTGCGCGCGGCAGTGCGTGCAAAACTGGACGACGGGCTGCGCGTGCGCGCCGGTCGCCAACGCGCAGTCGGGGGCCGTGCAATTGAAGCACGCCATTTCTTGGAGCCGGGGGTTGGGTGGGTGGTTGAAGCAATGGGGGCAGACTGGGTACGCGTTGGCACTCCCGACTTTGTGGATCTCGACGACTTGGAAATTGCAGAGGGGACACATGTCGGCGGCGGCGACGAGCGACGTGTGCATGGGAAGAGCATATTGCTTGCGACATTGTGGGCACGCGAGGAACGCGCTGTCGTCGGCGGCCTTCCTGCGAGGCCACGAGATGAGAGATCGTTATCCTCGAGCGGGGTCTGATGATGTACCGCCATTCCATCGAGTGCGAGCCGCATTGACCGCATCGACTGAACGCCGATGCCATCACGCGCGACGCGGCCAAAGCTGCGGCGCCACCGTCTGCGGGGTCGCCACGGCCGCCGACCGCTGCGCCAAAGTACGTGCCAAACGTTTCGTCCAAAACGTTGCCTTTCTCGACGACGCTCAGAAACACCACTCGCATCTACTCGGTCCACGTGTGTGACGACGCATGAGACTGGACGACGACGTCACGACCTGTTCCATGCACGCATTCACGACATCGGCCATGGATTTTTGGCCGTGGGAGATGGCCGTGCAGTCGCGCTCCATCTACGTGGTCTCGTCAACCACCATCTGAGCGCGACATCGTACCGCCGCCCGCAAATCGGGTTTGGCCAATTGGTAGCCCATTTTGTTGTAGCTCTGAACGAGGGCAAGGCCCAACTCTAGACACGTAAGGATGTGGATGTTGATGTCGAGACACTCGGACCTGTGGGTTTGAATTGCGTGTTGTTGTTGACCTTGATGGCGTACTCGCGTTTGAGGATCGTGTTGATGTGCTCGGCGATTGTCGCGTCCGTACCAATGCCGTGCGTGTCCATCTTGGCAATCAAGTCGGATTCCGTGAGCAGCGGGGGCGGCGCGGTCTCGCCATGTTTGAGGGCGAGCGTCGTCGGCACAAACACGTCGCCTTTTTCGTAGACCGGGATGACCGTGGTCGCCCACTTTTCGTACTTGTAAATGTCGAGGTAATTCCGCGCCGTGATCATGAGCCCGCTGGCCGAAAACGACTCGCCACCAATCGTCATGGCGACTTGTGTTTGGTTGCCCCGCGCGTCCATGGAACAACACGCGAGAAAGTGGAGCACGACAAACTCGTACACTTTGCGCTCCTTGTCGTGCAGCGACGCGAGTGGGACCGACTTGGTCGGGTGGATCGGCGGATGCGCTTGGTCGTCGTGCTTGCCAGCGCGCGGGTGTTCGTATTTCCCGCCGTGCTGCAACTGATTCACGTAGCCACCCCACGTTTCGTGCGTCGCGTGCAGCGCCAAGAGCGCCTGCACGTCCGTGCCTTCCTTGAAACTATCCGTTTCCGTGCGCGGGTAGCTCAGCAACCCCTTGTTGTAGAGCGACTCGGCGGCGGTCATGGCTTCCTCGGACGTGATTCGAAGCCACCTCGACGCGCGCTTTTGAAATTCGACCGTCGTGAGCGGGAACGGCTTTCGCTTGGACGTGTCTTTCCGCGTGATGTTGGCGATCGTCGCCACCTGCGCGTCCACGCACAGCTCTAAGAGCGCGAGGCAGGCCAAGTGATCGTAGACGCGGGACCGCGCCCAGGAAAATTCGATCGACCCGACGTCTGGGATCGAGTGCGTCGCGTGGAGGTAGAAGAACGGCTCCTTCACGAACGCGTCGATGGCCAAGTACCGATCCACGACGAACCCGAGCGTGGGAAACTGACACGACCCAAAACTCACGACCTTGCTCTCGGTCACGCCCGCCTGCGCGTGCACGCGCGGGAACTTTTTTTGGATCCGCATCGTCTGGAACCGCGTGAACGCCGACCCGAGTCGGAGGTCCATTTCGCTGCGCGCGTCGCATGCCAACGACAGGTTTTCGTTTGGCTGCACGAGATGCTGGACGGCATGTTGGATGTCCCGCGGGATGAGCGCCGAGAATCGCGCGCGGAAGACGCGGAGCCGGCGATTCACATTCTCGCACACGGCCTTGACTTCAAACGCGATGTTTTCCCCTTCCCGATCGCAATCGAGCCAGAGGACGAGCCACTATGCGTCGTTCTGAGGAGCGCAGATGGAGCAAGGTCTACCTGCGCCTTGGCAGCTTCGGCCCGCAAGGTTTTCTCGAGGTTCTGTTGATCGCTACGGACTTTCTTTTCGACTTTGGCCGTGAAGAGTTCGACGGGGTCGCACGACTTCCAACTCCTACGCAACGTGAGGACCTCGTGGGAGTCAAAAGACGGAGGACCTGTGACTTGCTGCAAAATCCAGCTCCATGAGGTGCCCAGTCACAGACGTGAATGCCATGTCGACGCGCTGGTTGTTGATCTGGTACGGAAATTCAAAGATCGCATTGTACTGCGAGAAGCCCGGCCTCTACATCGTGCTTGAGCGACCATCGTAACTACTATGCATCTCTGCTTGTTAATGACGTACCCTTTGGCAGGAGCCCTGCGACAAGATGGCCGAGATCTCCTTCGCCACGGACGGCTTTTCCGCAACATTCAACACCCGCATGCCGCGCAAGTATTGTGGCGCCCAATTGAATACGCATATACGACGTTTTGATTGGTTGATTTACCACCAATGAAATCTAGTAATTTCAAAAAGGGCGACACGATTTTCGCGGCATTCTGGCGGCGCCTGGAACGAGGGGCAAAACCTTGCACGACGACGAACATGACGGAACACACACACGCACGAAGAAAGATGGTCGCAAATGCCCGCGCCAATCTAGTGGTGCTGTCGGGCTTCGGGATCGATGGTGCGCTAGAGATGTGGCGTTCTGCTTCGTCCATTCTTGCAATGAATTCGTCGTCTCGGCGATGGCGGCGGCCGTTATGAAGCGCTCATATCCATCTCAGCGCATTGATCTTGTACACAAGCCTCGCACCAAACGATCGATCTGATGACAATGATTTATTATGCGGTGTGCACTCTCAGCTAGGCGTTGTGGTTCGCGAGTGCAGAGTCGAGTGCCGTGAGGAACGTTTGGACGTCGGTTTCCGTGATCACGAGTGGCGGGCAGAGGCGAAGCACCCTACGACGACATCATGTCAGCAACCCTCCCTGGACATTTTGCCAACGTACTTTTCCCCGGCCGAAATGGTGAGGACGCCGTTGTCAACCAAGTCGGCAATAATCGGCGCGACGGGACTGGCCAATTCAACACCGGCGTAGAGCCCAGCCTCACCGATCGGCAACCGCACTTCCTTCACTTGGTTGGGGTACTTGGCTTGGATCGCCTTGAGGCCTTGGGCCATCAAGCGGCCCATCTTTTGGACGTGCTACGCAAGAGAGAACCCGTAAGAAGACATCCATCTACAAACGTTCGCGTACCAACAAGAACCCCGGTTGCGTCATGCGCTTGATGACGACGTTGGCCGCTTCACACACGACGGGGTTGCCACCAAACGTCGTGCCGTGGGCACCAGCATTCACAGCTTCTGCGACCTTGGCGGTGGTCAAAACGGCGCCAATGGGCAATCCGCCGGCGAGGGGCTTGGCCAACGTCATAATGTCGGGCTGGATGCCGTACACTTCGTGGCCAAAGAGCTTGCCCGTGCGCCCGAGGCCAGTTTGGACTTCGTCGCAGATCAAAAGCGCGCCAAACTCGGTGGCCAATTTACGAAGACCCTGGAGAAAATCAGCGTTCGCGGGCAAGACACCGCCTTCGCCCTAGACGACGACGACGACGAGGTGAGGACGATGATTGAGGGTATGAAAGGCAGACTTGAATGGGTTCGACAATGATCGCGCACGTTTGTTCCGAGATGAGGCGGCGGACGTCGTCCAAGTTGTTGTATTCAGCATACGAGATGCCAGGAAGGAGCGGGAGGAAAGGCTCGCGGATCGCAGGCTTGTACGTCAACGAGAGCGCGCCGCACGAGCGACCATGGAAACCGCCCTTGAACGCAATCACGTGGTTCTTCTTGCCTTCCAACGGTCTATCGTGCAATCAAACGCCCGAACCTGGCCATATTCAACGTACGTGTCCTTGGTGACTTTGTTGGCATAAAGGCGCGCAAATTTGTACGCGCCTTCGTTCGCTTCCGTGCCCGAGTTGCAGAAAAAGACCTTGTCGAACGACGAGTTTTCAATGAGGGACTTGGCGAGGCGAAGCGGCGGCTCCGAGTGAAAGAGGTTGCTCACGTGGCAGAGTTTCTGTCGAGGATGAGTTTGTGTGGAACATTTAGGTCGAACTCTCTCTACCTTGGCTTGGGCGGCAATGGCGTCGGCCCATTCCGGGTCCGAGTGTCCCAACGCGTTCACGGCGATGCCCGAATAAAAATCGAGGAATTTTTTCCCCCGTGAATCAAACAGGTACGGGCCCTTCCCGTGCGTGATGATCAAGCCTTCTTGCGTGCGGACACCGTTCGTGTTGTACGTCTTGACAAAGTATTGGTTCTCGGTTGATTCAGGGGAAACGGCATCGCCTTCTTCGCGGTCGAATGCGACGGAAAAGAAGCGTGTGGGCACGCGGGGCACGCGGAGGACGGCGGCAGCGGCGATGCGGCGTTGCAGGGAATGCATCGAACCGAGCAAATTGGTGAATGGAGGAATCTTGAAGATCTGGTTGGGTGTGAAAACCCAGCGACTTTCGACAATTTTTTCAGCCAATCACAGCGGGTCGGTCAGTCCTTCAATGACAAAAGAAGAGGTGCAATGCGACAACCTCACGCCGCATGTCATGCGTGGTTGACATATTCTTGTTTTGACAATTGGCGCATGGTTTGTCAACATATGTCTCGACGCTCAGTCCCCCGTCATTTTTTGTGGCACATTCGGCATATGACAAGTAAAATCGGCATGAGTTTGTACCTAATCTAGTATACAGTGGCATATCTGCCAGATTAAATGTTTCATATCGGCTGCCATGAGAAAGTTCCCTCCTCGGACTCACATGACGTGGAAATATTTTCAATCTGCAAATGTCATCTGGGGTTTTGTATCTGCATGGGCGCGCGACCGCCGCGCGAAAAAGGTAGCGGCCCACCACGAAGATCCCATGCACATCATTCCAACTTTCCTGATTATGTTGCATGGCTGGCAAGTCGAGCACTTGGTATCTCTTTTGACTTTGTGGAGGCAACTCAACCAAGTTTTTGGAGTAGCACGTATTGGCGCAGAGCGAGCGTGCACGTTTGGGTTATGGCCCTTGGATCGACACTTTTTGGTGTCAATTTGTCAATTTTGATCATGTTGTAATGACAGAGCTTTTTCACTCCCCAAACATTGCCCCACAAGACACAACACTCCTGCAGCTTCGTCTCAATGGAACTACAATCAAAATAAAAGTGCAGAATGTCGTCTGCTGGTGGTACACCCTGGCGTTGCTCGAGTACAAATGCGAGTGGTAGCGTCAAGTGGTCAACGACGGCACACTCAACAATCAAATACAAGTATACATTGCAACAGGGACATATGGGCAGTTTCTACAAGGTCTGTGTGTTCAAATGTCGGGTTTTGCAGTGGCAATCGGAGACGTCTTGGGGGACGACTTGGGCGAAACTTCAATCTTTTGGGTCTTGGCCATGGGTGACGGCGACGCCGCGGACGGCATGCCTTCGTCGGCCTTGGCCTTCTTGGCGACCTTGTCGACAAACTTTTCGAGCTCTTTGCTCATGTAGTAGTGGCCGTTCTCTTTGTTGATGCGCCGGTCTTCGCAAAAGCAGAGCAGGATCGTGTCGACTGTCATCTCGTACACGCCAAGGAACGCACCCGAGACGAACCACGCCAGGATCCAGCCGAGGAGCACGGGTGGGAAGACGGACGAGAGCTCGCGCGCGCCGCCAATCTCGAACGCGGCCGATTTGTCAAGGTAGAGGAAGAGCAGGAGCGCACACGCGACCGAGATGGTGACGCGCGCGACGACGACAATCAAGTTGACGATCGTGGCCGTGATGGCGACTTGGGCCATGTTGGCAAAGATGAGCGAGAACGCTTCGCGCGTGGAGGCGCAGAACGACCGGCCTTTCATCGCGATGAGGATGTATGCGTTCTTGGAGATGAACTTGAGGCACTTTTCGAGGCACCAGAGGCAGCACGCGACGACTTTGAGTGCGATCTTGACCGCGACGTTGGACTGCTGCAGCTGCTTGGTTTGGTGGTCAATGTACATGAGGACCATCCGGATGAACTGGACGAGCGCAATGATGAACGACCCAACAGCCAAGCTGCCAAAATGGTAGCGAAAGCAGTTTTTGAACGCGGCGAGGATTGGAAACCGACCCATCTCGGCCACCGACTTGTCGCGACTCCAGTAGTACTTGCAGACGGCACCGGCAATGGTGGTCATCGACACGGCTTGGATGAGTTGGTTGGTCCAGAGAAAGCCAAAGAGGTGGTACGCAATCATGATCTCCATGAGCTGCTTGGGCTGAACGGCCGACGTCGTCGCGCTCAGTTGGGACGACCACATGGCGGTCGCGTTGCCCGGGGCGACGGATGAAAGCGCGCCGACGCCGTTGAGGCTGATGTTGCCGTCGGCGCTGTAGATGTAGGCGCCGATGACAGTCGTGTAGATGAAGAGGACGACGAGGAAGACAACGGGGATGACGGGGAACGCGATGAGGAGCGGGAGGCGCTGGATCGCGCGCGACGCTTCCCGGATGATCCCGATCGCGATCTTGATGCGCTTGCGCATGAAGCACACGATGAGGATCGCGACGAGCGTCAAGAAGAGACAGATGACCGCTGCGGCCTGGAACGCGCGGATGTTGTTTTGGGCCTGCGTGAGCGACGCGGGCACTTGGACGGCGACTGACGTGGCGGTTTGGATCGCATTCGTCACTTGGTCAACAGCGTCCGACTGGATGAGCCCGCCTTTGAAGAGGAAATACGTCGAGAGGATGCCGAGGAGCAGGACGACGGCAAATAGGACCGACCAAATGACGCAGCCAGCACAGCAGCGCATGAAGAAGAGGAAGAGCCAGCCGAGGACGAGTGCGCCGCCACCGCCAATCCCGAGCAGCTCGCCGTACGTCTTCTTCACGTCCGAGACATACCGACCAATGAGCGCGCCGGTCGTTTGGAGCTGGTCAAACACTGGGTTCGAGTTGGCCTCGCCGACCGTCTGCGAGTTGACGGTCGTGGCCTTGAGGCTGCACTTGGCGTTGGGGGTCTTGACACCGTTCGTGACGGTGTAGTACTGCGGCGCGTCGCCTGGGATGAGACACACTTGGGTCGTGTTGGAATTCACGACTTGGGTTGGGAGACAGCGGAACGCGACGGCGTCGGACGGGAGCGAGACGAGCCAGCAGTCGGGTGTGTAGAGCAGCGGGTTTACATTTGCGCGGGCTTGGCGCGCGGCCGCGAGCGTGGCGGCACTCGCGCCTGGGTTGGCCGTTTGGATCGCCGCTTCGGCCGCGTACGCGCAAATGTAGTCGCCGACGACGGGGCACTTGGTCACACAGAGGCCGTAGAACTTCATGTCGAGGGGCGGGACACCTTTGGCGGCTTGCGTCGTCATGTCGTCGTTGATGCGTGGGTAGTAAATGAGCGACGCTGTTGCATTGGTGCCCGTGCCACACACTTGGCCGGTAAAGTCAGTCCCGTACAAGAGGCGTTGGGGCGTCCCGTTGGCGACGCCGACGATGGCGAGAATGGCCATGCCAAGCCAAAAGACGAGGAAGACGACGCAGCAGAGAACGTCGCGGCACTTGCGTGAACTGTTGGGCGCGACGCCGCCGGCCGCGTCTGGGATGACATCTTCACGGGAATGGCAGCAGCCCATCACAGAGTTGCGTTGCGTCAAGGAACACCAATCGGGATGTGCCAGGGTTGCTCATCCGGAAGTTTCATGCGTGTCAAGCTCCCGTGCTTTCGGTTTCGTTGCAAATATAGACGGCCGGCGTAACGGACACAATCATTTTTATTCTACGGAAATTAAAAGAAACGCCGTAGTTGGTGCCGCAACGCCCATCCCAAGACGCCGCCCACGACCGCGGCCTGCAGCATCTCGGCCGTCGTGAACGACGTCCGCAGCCATTGTCGTTGCCGTTCGTCGTCGTCGTCGTCGCGCGGAGACGCGAGCAGCGCAGGGTTGAAATGGTCGACGCAGAATTCCTCGAGGTTTGGACCCGAGACCGCCTTGATGAATTCCTTTGAGAGGTTTCGGACGAAGACGGGGCAGATGATCTTGCCACCGCTGAGGAATTGGCGTTGAAAGGCGGCCGCTTCGGCGCGACGCAATTCAGATGCGTTGGGGCTACTTGGTCGACGAACCTAAAACACACACATGAGGGTGTGGTGCACTCTCTAGATGGCTCGTACAAGTCGCACGCGTACATGACTGAGTGCGTCGATGAGTGTCAAGACTTCACTCACGCTGTCCTATTCGGGGACATGAGTATCACATGGACAAGGGCAGACTGACCAAGTAATACTGCGCCATGCTTGGTTTCTTCCCCACGGTGCACGTGAGCACATGCGTCGACGAGTCACTTTCCGAGTACGTTTTGATCGCTACAGCCAAGATGAGACGAGAAACGTTGGGCGGCGTACTTCGAAAGGCTTGGTCGTCCGATTCATCGTCCCCGATGCAGAGGAGGAAATCAGGCGAGACGGCCTTGTCCTTGCAGAAACTGAGCAACATCGAGATCGCGATTGCCTTGTTCACACCAAACCGATGGACTTCGACAAATCCCTTGCCACGTGCGATGGTCGTCTTTTCCTTTTTCAAGAGCTGGCTCAAGTGTTCGTACAGCTCAGCCGCTTGCATCTCGCCATATTCAGGGTCGCAGTTGTGGTAGTCGTACGTGACCGACGTGTCGTTCACAAGCACAAACGCACCGTTCGTGCGTGCCACGTATGTCTTGATGATGTTGATCACTACTGATTTCCACGCGAAATCCTCGGGCGCGTCTGCGTACAACGACTCCCACATGGCCGAATCGGACTTGCGGATGAAATACCCGCTGTCGGATATTAAATTCAGCCCCGCGATGCGGCCAAACTCCGCTTCAAGCTCTACGCGCCGGGCGTTGCTCCACACAAACACGACGTTGTTTGGGTCTTGGCACAACACTTCAAGACTCGATTTGACCTCTGGGCCCAGCGGCGTGCGCACCTACACAAGATATGAGCGCCACCATCCAACGCTTGTGCAAGTGTACCTGCCCATCGTTCTTCCGGACCGACGCCATCCGATTGAGTTGGCCCGGGTCTTGGGCCACCTCCTCTTGGGTGTAGTAGTGCATCGATGCCTCGTCGTCCATGGGGCACATGGTCCAGCTGAGCGTGCCGCCGTAATCAAACACAAGGAGCCGCTTCGTCGACGACGTGTATGCCTTGACCGTGTCGTCGATGCTGAGTGGTGCAAAGCCAGGTGTAAACTGCATCACGCGGTAATCAAACCCAAAGCCGATTTCGACAAAGTCGGAGCTGCCGCCGCCGCGCGGGGACGGCGTCTGCGCGCCCGACGCTTCAATGTCGGCCAGCATCCGCGCGCCCCATTCCGAGACGGGATTGTCCAGCAAAAATTTGTAGTTGAGTTGAAATCGCGACCGCATCTCGTACGGCGGCATTTCGTTGGCCTTGGCGATGGCAGCGACCACGTCATCGGTCTTCCACGGGTTCACCAGCAGCGCGCCGTTCAAAATGCGCGAGTAGCACGAAAATTCCGACGCGACAATCACGCCCGCGTGCGTCGGGTGGTCGCGGTGCGCCGACAAAAACTCAAACGGGAGCATCGAGAGCCCGCCGCGAACGCATGTGTCGAGAAAGACGTGACCCAGATGCCACACGACCATACGTTCGAGCGCCAACATGCTCGCGCGCTCCTCGTACACGACGACCGGCGAGTCTGGCTGGCCCCATCGGCGGTTGATCTCGGCTACAAACTTGGCAATGTAGCGCTGTGTCTGCGCATAGTCGTTGGGGCGGCAGTCAAGTGAGATGCCAAACTGAACGAGCACCGTGTCGTGGCGCTTAGATGGGTACATTGCAAGGAAGCGATCGAACGCGCGCAGCTTGAGTGGGATGCCGCAGAGTCCTTCAAGGCGGTCGACCGACGTGATGATAAACTTCTTGGCGGCCACCGTGGGCGCGAGCTGGGCCTTGAGTTGGATCGCGCGTGTCTCCGTTTCGAGGCGGGCGAGGAGGTCGTTCATGTGGTTCAACTCGGTGCCGCAATGGCTGCACGTGATGAGCACGAGGCGGCCGTTGTACTCGACTGCGAGCATGCCGTTGTGGGATGTCTTGTAATTCAAGCCCAAAAGGCGTTTGCAGGCCGTGAGAAAGTGCCGCGCGTGTTCAAAGACAAGAAAACCAATGTGGTTGGCGCACAGCATCGAGCGAAGGAGTTCCGTGCGCACCGTCAGTGTGCGGAAGATTTCACTGGACGGAAACGGGACGTGCATGAAGATCGCGACCGAGCCACCGTGTAGTTTCCGCAAGAGGTATGACGCAAGCACAAGGAGCGGGTAGTCGTGGATCCAAATGAGACTGCCAGCTTGCCAATTTTCGATCACTTTTTTTGCAAACAGGCGATTCACTTGGCAGTATTCATTCCAGCACTTGTCTTGTGCCGCGGGGTTCCACGACAGGGGCTTCAGCCAGACGTTCGCGGCATCGTGCTCAGCGGCATGCGTCGGGGAGATGAGAGGAGCATGTGGTGTATCGTCGGGAAAGTCATCGAGCTTGAGTTCCGCCGAGTTGTAGACATCGATCACATTGTGGAAGATCGGCCAGAGCACGCCTTTGCAGAAGCCCTGAAAGTGCTTGTGGGCGACGTTCGTGTCCAGGAAGACCGGAATACAATTGAACTGATGCAGTAGGAGGAGACGAACGGCATGTTCGTCCTTCTTGGGGATGTAAACCTCCGGGCACCCCACAAACATGGGCTTGAAGCGATCGCCCGAAACAATGTTGCGGAGGAAAAGGCCGTAGGAACTGGTGCTCCATTCGACATGCCACGGGCAGTCTTCCTTGAGCGGCGCGCGGGTGAAGATGAGTGGCAGGACATTGATGCACACCACGACCGAGACTTCACGTGGACTTCGCGCCTTTCCATTCATGCTTTGTGCGGCTTGGAACTCGTTTTCGAGGATGACGAAACTGTCCGAAATGTATCCGAGGTGGAACCATTCGAAAAGGTACCATCCTCGGTGTCTTTGCCACCACTCTACCATCCGTTAAAGTATCCTGCGCTTTACTTTCATTAAAGTACTACATTTACTTACGAGGTGGAACTTCAACTTGTGGCATACATTTCTGCCAATCCGAGCGCGCGCTCGTTTTCCGGATAACAATGCCAGATCCCTATTTCAACCAATCAGAGCCCTGTCCTTCGGAACACAGCCGCGCAGGAGATGCTCCAGCGCCTGCGGCGGCGGCTTCCGCGCGCTCGGACCGCCGCATCCCGACCTTCACATCCACTTCCACCATGCTCTCCATGGTACAAACCCTCGTCCGTACAGATATGGTGGTGGGCTCTCCTCCCACTCACGATCGGTCTCGCCTGGACCGCTTCATGTGAACCGCCTCCACGCAACATCGATGCCATCCAAGACGAGTTGCATCGGTTGTACAAGGAGCGGAAGCTCCTCCTGGGAAAGCAACGCGAGATTGAGATGACATTAGCCGCGATGAAGGCCAAGCAACGACAGCTCGAAGCGACCTTGGACGAGCTCAAGAAGGCCGCGCCTGAACGACGACCGCTCTCGAGTCGGGTACACACACATTGAAGCGTTTCCTCATGTAATCCTTTGTGCTAGGACGCCTACGGCGATGGACCGATCGTTGTCATTCGCGGCATCGCATACGCGCTTGAGTACGAAATTGGCGTCGGGGGCGGCAGCGTCGTGCATTTGGCCGTCGAGTCGGCGGCGGCATCGACGGCAACACACGACCAGCCGCGCGTGGCGATCAAAGTTCTGCCCAAATCGGAAGCCGAGAGCGTCCTAGACGCGCAGCGCGAGGTAGAGGTCCAACTTCATATCCATCGTTCGTCATCGTCCTCAGTTGCAAGTCCAAGCGACGATCGCCCGCCTCGGCGGCCACCCAAACATCGTCGCAAGCCTTGGCAGTGCCGCCGACGACACGTCTTTGTACATTGCGACCGAGTACGTCGACGGCGGCGACCTCTTTGGGTTTATCGTCCGGCATGGCTGCGTCGCGCCACCCACGGCTGCCACCCTTGTGCGGGAGCTCGTCGCGGCGCTCGCGTTTCTCCACGCCCACGGAATCGTCCATGGCGACGTCAAGCCCGAAAACGTATTGCTCACATCCGCGCGCCACGTCAAACTCGCCGACTTTGGGTGTGCACTCGTCCCCGGGGCACCGACCACCCAAGGCACGCTCGCACGCACGACGGCCTACTGCCCACCTGAGCTCCTCCTCGGCGGCACGTGTACGCCGGCCGCCGACATGTGGGCAGTGGGCTGCATCCTCTACATCCTCCTCAGGTCAGTTTCTTTTGCTTATGTCCTCATGTCTTGCGACAGTGGCATCCACCCGTTTGATCCGTTTGGCCGGTGCACGCCCGGCGAGATCGAATCCAACATTGTGTCCCGGGACGTTGCGTTCGATGTGGGCGCGGCGCGGACAATTCCACCGGCGCTCCAAGCTCTCCTCGCCCAGCTCCTCCACCGCGATGCGACCCAACGACCCAGCGCGGCCCAAGTCTTGGCTCGATTACAATAATAGATAGCTTACGACCGAGACGGATGATGATGCGGGCGGTGGTGGTGGTGCGATCGATCGCTCGTGGTCTGTCGGCGTGGTACCTCCACACGCAGTTTGTTCGTGCCGACGTGGTCCGTCAAGACGACTTTGCCGTCGTCGCGCAATGCGTCGGCAGCGTCGGCGGCCGTGCGAAATGTGACAAACGCATGGCGGGGCTTGTCGCCGATCGCCGGCGGACCCCATGCAAAATGCTCGACCTGGCCGCGAAAGAGACCACGCACGTCCGATTCGGTCAAGTCGCGGTCGGGGCGACGGGTCGTCGAGACGTACAAGCGCAACGGCACACGATGCGACGTCGTGGTGTCGTGGGGGCGGCGGGTGCCGTCGGCGGCGTCGTCTTGTCGGCGTCGAGGTGGTGTGTCGCGGGGGGGCGACCGGCGGACTCCGGCGGCGGAGCCACCATATCGATCCAAACTCCATCGGCGGGGTGGCGACGGGGACCGCCGCGCACCCACCCCCTCGCGATGCCGTTCCACGCTCCGTCGGGGCGGGGTCTTCTCCCGTCGCGGGGCGTTGTGTGATGCCGGGTCGGATCGAGGCAGACGCTCCGAACTGCGCCCGCGACTTGGACCGTCGTTGGAGCGCCGACGGTCCGACAAGTGGCGACTGCCTGCGCCGTCGTCGTCATGACTGCCCGTCTCTCGCCCTGCGCTGCGCCTCGAGTCGCGTCGAGGTCGTCGGTCGTCCTGATCTCGGTTGGAACGCTCTGCGCTGCGTCTCGTGTCAAGACTGCTGGCCTCGACAGATCGTTCCGCCGATCGATGTCTGTCCCGTCGCTCGGCATCCGTCGTCGCCCAAGGTTGGGCGTCTTGGATGCTGTCGTTGCTCCCCCGTACCTTGCTTCGTCGACTCGAGTCCTTGGCGTCGTCGTCATGACTGCTCGTCTCTCGTCCCGCGCTGCGTCTCGAGTCGCGTCGAGGTCGTCGGTCGTCCTGATCTCGATTGGAACGCTCTGCGCTGCGTCTCGTATCGGTACTCCCAGGTCGTTCCGCCAATCGATGTCTGTCCCGTCGCTCGGCATCCGTCGTCGCCCGAGGCTGGGCGTCTTGGATGTGGTCGTTGGTAACCCGCTCCTTGCTTCGCCGTCTCGAGTCCTCGGGGCCGTCGACACGACGGCTCGCCTCGACAGATCGTTCCGCCGATCGATGTCGTTCGGCCATCACCCGTCGCTCGTCGTCCGTTGTCGCCTGACGCTTGACGTCTTGGGCGTTGTCGTAGCTCGCTCGCTCCTTGCTTTGTCTCGATCCCTCACCGCGCGGGGTTGTGGGTTCGATGCCCGCTTCGTGGTTGCCACTGGCGACGGGTGCCTCGTCTTGTGCGGATGTGCTACGGCTGTCGCTCGGGTCGATGGTGTGAGCATGTGCTCGATCGGCGTCTGCCGCACTCTCTCCCACATCATGCCGCTCCGTGCTGGTATTTTGGCATCGATCCGCCTGTTCCGTGCCACTAAGTCTCTCGGGGCTGGGTTTCTCTTCACGAGTGTCGTCGTCGTGCGGTCGATGAGGCAGCCCATCGCCGCCATCTTTCGTGAGGCCCCGTTGCTCCATGCTCTTGATCCGTCCAGGCTCGTCGGCACTCGTGTCTCGTTCCACGCTTCGTCGTCTCGAACTTGGATTCTCTGCTCTCCTTTGTGGGGTCGTCGTTTGATCGCTGCCATCCTCTTGCAGGTCGCCAATGGGCGGCACCACGGGTAGAACAACGTCGTCAGGCGGCCGAACGGACCTCTCGTGTCGCTCTGACGACCGGTGCCAACGCCGTCCGTTTGGATGATCGCGGTCGCGGGAACGACGCCGTTCCACCACGGGTGGCGACGCTTTCGGCGGCGATGGATTCCCTCGACTAGTCTCGTCGTCCCGGCGTCGGGTGGCGGCGGCGACGGCCGGCGGCGACGGCGAAGCCCGCGGGGGCGAGGCCGCCTGACTAAGCATCGACGGCGGCACAAAGTACATGTCTTGGAGAATGGCGCCGCGGACGCCGTGGTCGTCGTAAAATTTCGTTGCTGCGTCTTCGGCGTCCTCCATCGAGTAGTAATGCACAAAGACACTCGCGACGCCACCCCGCTGCATGTCTTTCCATGCGTCGGTCGGAATGTCCACGCACGGCTTTCGGCCGTCGACGGCAAATCGGTTGGCCAGCGACTTGGCGTACGAGAGGCAATTGTCCCGCGCGTTGAAAATCACGCCCATCGACTTGTGCTCGTACCGCATGCTGCGAAAGATGACCGTGCACCGCCGCCGTGCCGACAGCGGCATGAATGCGACGCCGTACAAAAACCGCTGCAGCTCCGAGCGCGCCAACGGCGTGAGCTCGAGCAGCTTTCCCAGCGCATCGGCCTCTTCGGCCAGCCGCTGGACATGGGGCTCCTTGATTTCACGCGGCGCGGCCGTGCACTTGAGCCCAATCCCGTAAAACGTCGGGAGCTGTTCGTCAAACCCACGCAGCCCAGACTCGCGCCCCAGCGGCTTGGGTTCGACAAATTTCGTGCCGTTGCTCCGGTAGGCCGCGTACGACGACGGGTGTTTCGAGATCGACCGGGCAACCGATTTGAACTACAACCATAGTATCACGCAACGACTCGTGGGGACTCTTGCATCCTACCTGGGCCGCGGTTTTGAGAAATTTCTTCATTTCGTGGTCGTAGACGGGCGACGGGGCCGCCTTGGGTTGCACGCGCGGCGGCGGCGTGTACGTGGGATACGGCGTGGGCGGCGGCGACGACTTCATGGTCGCGCGGGGCGGTCGGCCGTCGCCATAGCCACTGTTTCGTCTGCCTTTGTCTGGCAAAGGTTCGCTCGGTGGTCGCTCGAGCTTCTTTGGGATCGGCGGGTCGTCGTCGACTGGTTTCTTGGTAACCTCCTTCTTGGGAATGGTGAAATCCATCTCGGGTTCTGGAACACTCTCTTGTTTTGTTGCTTCTTCGTCGACTTCGCCGTCTTCGGCACTCAATTTGGCTGCCGGCGTGGGATCTCTCGAGATGGGACTGGCAGGCGGACAGGCCATGAAGTTGACAAAAGGCAACATCGCCGTTTCGACCGCTTTCCCGGGTTCATGCGTCTCTTCGATTTGTTCGTCCTCGTGTGGCAGCGCATCCGTCGTCGGCGAGGTGCGTGGAATGGCCTTGATTTCTTCTGGAGTCACCGGCTTGGCCTCCATCTTCTTGTCCGTGCGCCGCCATTTCGTAATGTCCGGTTCGACTTTTGCTGTGGGTCGGGTCGGTGGCGGCAGCCCTTCGCTTGCATCATGCCGCGCTCGTTTGGCGCCGCCCTCCAATGGACGCGGTCGTCGCACCTCGTCACTCTCGTCATCAATGTGTAGGCGCTTCTTCTGTGGCGGATCTCCCGCCACCCGCCGTTCTCGCTCTTCGGCATGCCGATGGTCACGATGGCCGTCGTCGTCCCGTCGCCGCTTTTCACGCTTTCGATCGACGTCGTCGCGCGCCGTCTCCTTGGTTCGCATCGACGTGTCTTGGTCATCGTCTGTCGTGTGTTTTCGCTTCGCCTCGAGTTTTCGCTGACGCAGCGCTGCATCCCGCGCCCGTCGCTTTTGAAGGCGCAATTCCTCGATATCCGCGGCGGCGGCTTGTTCTTTCTTTTCTGCTGCCTCCTGCGCGGCGGCGGCATGCGCGGCTTTTTTATCCACTGCGTGCGACTCTCTTGTTTTCTTGCGTTCCCGCTCGCAAACCTTCAAAAAGGCCTCGTCCTTGGCAGTCGCCGTGCCTGTCTTGGCGATTCGATCCCGCACCTCTTTCTCCCTCTCGTCTCGGGCTTGCTGTCTCTTCTGTCGCTTCCGAAGATTTTGAAGTTCTGTTTTGCGTTCCTTGTCGTCGTCCACATGTGTTTCGGAATGTGTGGTGTCCGTCGTCTTCTTGGACGGCCGCCGCCGCTCGCTTTTCGCCGGCGGCTGCTTGCGCGCGTCCGATTCACTCGACTTCCTGCGCAAGAGCTTTTTCTCGGGAAGTGTATCGTAATCGTCGTCCCTGTCGTGTGCGGACGAGCTGCCGTCGTCCTCACTGCCGGCGTCGTCGCTGTCGTCGTCGCTCGACTCGACCTTTTTCGCCGGCTTGCTCTTCGGCTGCAGCGGGGCGCTTCGACTCGGCGCCGCTGTCTTTGGTGGTGCTTCGCTCTCGGAACCCGACGAGGAGCTGCCGTCGGATTCGTCTTTGAGGAGGCCGAACAGGAGGCTCAATGCCACGCTGTTGTCCTTGGGTTCGGCGGCCATGGTCGGAACACCGGTTGTTGTGAACTCCCAATTTTCGTTGGGAAATTCACAAGTTCTACGATTTGAGCAAAATATTGGGCGAAAATACCTCGCTGAGGGCACTAAATTCATGGTTTCTCATACCATTTTTGATGAAAATAATTCAAATTTGATCGAACCATCGAATTCCCCCCATTTCCAATGTTCGTTTGAACGCTCCCGCGCCAACGACGTCGACAAAACCGGAAAATGTTAACTCTATTCCTGCGCCTTCTCTATCCTGCCTGTACTTGACCCCGTTAAGGTCGACACCGTGCACACACACGAGGTAGACATACTCACGCATGAATCAAAAGCATCCGCGGCAGGCGCCATGCCCAGGTTCATCCACGAGGCAACGTCAACTGACTGAGTCACGACGGACTTTGCGATTCACCGCGTCGCACATGTTGTTCCATGGCGCATCATCGCATCCTTCTATCGCCATGCAACGTCACCTTGTCCTTCGTGTCCATGGAAGTCATCACGGCCGTCCCGACGAAGCGGCGGCGGCGATCGAACGCATCGTGCAATCGGCCGCTCGTGTGCCACGTGGTGCTGGAATCTGGGCTTCGAAATTGGGCGTTTTCGGGTGTTCTAGAAATTTCGGTCGAAAATAGCCTGCTTTGACGCCTGATTAGGCTTTTTCCCACCAAAGATCTGCATCGTGCGGCAATCATGCATTTGCTGTCGAGGAACGCGATGTCGCCGCCGCGCCGCCGATCGTGGGGTGCGTTCGTCTCAATTCTGCTTGTGGTTGTGCTCTGCATCGTGGATGTTGTGACCGCCGGGCGCGATCTCTACGAAGTTCTTGGGATCTCGCGCGGCGCCACGGGACCCGAGATCAAAAAGGCGTTCCGGCAATTGTCTCTCAAGGTACGACGGCATGCAGGCTGTCGGTGGATGCTCATGTGGACTTGCATTAGTTGCATCCGGACAAGAATCCCGGGGACGAGGATGCGGCCAAGAAGTTTACCGAAGTTGCGGGCGGTATGTCTCTAGACGTTGTTTGCCGTCATCGCGTCTCTAGCGTACGAAGTGTTGTCGAACGAAGAGAAGCGAAAGAAGTACGACATGTATGGCGAAGATGGATTGAAAGAAGGTGGCGGGGGTGGCGGGGGTGGACACGATCCCTTTGACATCTTTTCGCAATTCTTTGGCGGCGGCGGGCGCCAACGCCAACAGGAACCGTCCCGCGGCAACGACGTCACGATCCCGCTCCGCGTCTCGCTCGCCGACCTCTACAATGGCAAGAGTGTCTCGTTTAGCGTGCGCCGAAAGGTGGTGTGCCACCACTGCCATGGGAAAGGCGCGGCCCACGACGAGGACGTCCAGACGTGCCACGAATGCGGCGGCCACGGCGTCAAGGTGCGAGCGACTCTGGTCGACTTGACACGGCTCATACGTCGTGTAGCTTGAAACGCGTCGCGTCGGGCCTGGCTTCATCCAGCAATTCCAAACGACGTGCAACCGATGCGGCGGGAAGGGCAAGATCATCACGAGCACGTGTCCCGTTTGCGGCGGCGGCAAAACGGTGTTTGCCGACGTCGAACTCGACCTCGACGTAGAAAAGGGCATGGCGGACGGTGCCGAGCTCGAATTCGAACACTATGCCGACGAACATGCCGACCGCGCGGCTGGCCACCTCCGCTTCCGCGTCTCGACCGTCCCGCACGAATACTTTACGCGCGACGGCGACGATCTTTGGATGGACATGACCATCTCGCTCCGCCAAGTCAGTTCGTGTCCACCTCGTCTCTCTCACTCGTACAACGTAGGCGCTCGTCGGGTTTACCAAGAAGTTTTTGCATTTGGACGGACGCGAAGTCGATGTCACGCGCACGGCCATCACGGAACCAAGTCAAGTCGTGACGTTGAAGAACCAAGGGATGCCGCGCCATCAAATGGCATCGGAGCGTGGCGCGCTCCACATCAAGTTTCATGTGCTTTTCCCCGACAGCCTCACGCGCGAGCAAAAGCAAGGGTTCCGGGACCTCTTTGCGATGTAGAGGACGACCATCTTTAATACCATGTACATTGGGCACATTGAGAGAGAGAGGCAGAGTTGATATTAGTATCTCTACAATGATATACAAGTTCAAGGGTGCGGCTTAATGCGACGCGGCCTTGGGGGTGCTGGCCACGCCGAGCTTGGCGACCTTGGCGTCAATGTTGAGGCCCTTCTTCAAGTCTTCTTCCAACTCGATGAGCTTCCACACGCCGTCAATCATGGTTTGGACAAGTTCAACTTCAGAAAAGCCAATGCGGGCCTTGTTGGAGACGTCGTAGACGCCGCCAGGGCCAGGCGGCGAATGTTCCCCCTTGACGACGACATATAAGTCCAATGCCACAGAAGCCATCGAGGCGTACCTTGGAACCGCGGGCTTGGAGACCCAAGACGTCGCAGAGCGCGTAGAAGCGGTCAATGTTGTCGCTCAACTTGGGGAACTTGATCATGACGGACGCGCGCAGCCCCGTGCCGAGGTTCGATGGACACGTGCAGAGGAAACCAAGGTGGTCGTCGTACATGTACTCGCGGCCCTCGGCCTTGACGACCTTTTCGACGTCGTTCACGCCGCGGCTGAAGCGCTCAAAGACATTCTTGACGTTGCCCGTGTTTTCCATCGAGATGACGCGCATGTGGTCTTCTTCGTTGACCCAGACGAGGAATGTCTTTTGGTCGTTGTGGAAGATGCCGCGGCCATCGGGCCAGTCGCGCGCGGCGCCGGCATTCGTGAGCAACGTGCCGCCGCCGGGCTTTTGGAAGAGAAAGTGGTCATCGATGAGCTGTTGTTCCTCTTTCTTGGTCATGCTGCTGAGCGGGTAGTACTTGCCCTTCAAGTCGTTGGAGAGGTTGCTCAGCGCCTTGGCGAGGACGCGTTCGACTTCGCGGCGCTCGCCACGCGACGTGCCAGGGGGAAGGGCCAGGCCGCGAACGCTCCGACCCGCGCGGATGCGCGTGCTCTCAACATACGAGGCCGGGATGTCGCCGTTCTTGATCTTGGTAAAGTCCAAATCCGAGTGGTGCTTGTCGCTCGGCTTGTACCCGTGCCAGCCTTCGATGATCGGGTCAAACAATTCCTTGAACGTCGTGAACGATTCCTCGTCGCCCGCGACGACACCAACACCCAAGTGCGGCGTGTCGATCCCCGTTTGGATCGCTTGGTCAAGCGTGTACCCGGATGCGGTTTGACGCCCCGCGAGCTTGTGGTAGATCTCGGGCGTGATGTGCTTGGCCATGAGCGACTTGTGCTTGGGCGTGAGCACGGGGTAGTTGTTGTACTTGGGTTTGCCTTCATCGGGTGACTTGAGGCCGAGGTCTTGTTCGATCGCGCGCAGTCGGAGCGCGATCTCTTGCAGTGCCGAGTGCGTTGAAGCACTTTCCGTCGCGGGACGGTTGAGGCCGCCGGCAATACCGAGCGTAAAGGCGCCGACACCGGCGACGACGTGGGCGTTGTTACGGAGAGCTTTGGCTACGAGAGAGAGAGAGATGAGACATCAACGCAAGAACAAGAGGCATACCAAACATGGGGTGGCGAATGCGAAAATGGCGTGTGTGGTGGCGAAGTGAAGTGTCCCTTCGCCGTGACAGGGCTCTGATTGGCTCAAATTCAGCGAACGATATGATACAGCCAATCAGAACGAGCCGTGCGCCATCGTGGATTGTTGTTCGAAAGATACGTTTGAGAGATTCGATCCGCCAACGCCGAATGCCATCAACCGCCGCTAGTCCGTTGCCTGCCGCTCACGTTGATGAAAGACGGACGTCATGGGAGCCGAAGAGAGCCGCGACGGTAGCCTATGGTCGTCGAGAAAGGAGCAGACCACGATCGGATCTACGCCATGTGGCTTGATGTTTGGCACGCTTGCACCAAAGTCCCGTGCAACACAGAGGACATTGGGTCGCGCAACACGAAGACAGACATGGCGTGGAAGTTGACATGTGTCATGCCGCCGACTCTTCTTCACTCGAAGAAGGGACGACAAGGAATTGAATCACGAGAGGACGAGATGGGTGATGTACATATGCATTGTAAGTTTATGTGCAGCTCGGATGCGCTTCTACTACGCATTGTCGTCGGCCATGGTCGACGAGCTCGGTCGCGTGCCCGGGACATATTGCGGGTGGAACGCTTCGATACACCGCGTGTACACAAAGGCGCCAGTGAGACCGCCAAAAATGGGCGCGAAGATGGGCACCCAAAAGTACCCGTTGCCATAGACAAATACGTTACCGCCCCAGCCCGCGATAAGCGTGAAGAAGCGGGGGCCGAAATCACGCGCGGGGTTGAGTGCAAAGCCCGTGTTGTAACCAAAGGACATGGCGATACCCGCAAGCAGCATGCCGATAATGGCGGGGCGGCTGCCGGGGGCGGCGGGGGTGTTGCGCTTGTCCGTGATGGCAAAGATACCAAGGAGAAGGAGGAACGAGCCGACTATTTCATCGATGAAGCCTTCCGTGAGGGTCATGTGGGACTTGGGATACGTTGCAAAGATGCCAGCGGTCGTTTGGTCCCAAATGTTCAACTCCTTGAAGGCGGGGCGGTAGCCGAGGTAGACAAAGACGGCGCCGAGAAACGCGCCAAACGTTTGCCCGGTGATGTAGAACGGCACGTACGACCACTCGAGCTTCTTGAAGACTGCCATCGTGATCGTCACAGCAGGGTTCAAGTGCCCGCCCGAGACGCCGCCCGAGACGTAGATCCCGAGCATAAGGGCAATCCCAAACCCGAGGGAGATGGACATCCAGTCGCCGGCAAATGCCGTCACATCGAGCGGGTTGTTGGACAATTGCGCATTTTTAATCTCCATCTGCTGCGAGATGACAGTTTGGGCGACGACGCCGTCGCCGATGAGGACGAGGATCATCGTGCCGAGACCTTCCGCGAACGCCTTGCGCAGCTTGTCCTGTCGGTCATTGCGAGTTTCGGGGATCGCGTCGATCACACCTTCGTCTCCCGTTTCTTGGTCGTTCACTTTGTACATGACTTGCCTTCCACGACGCTTGTTAGGGAATGCGAGAAGATGGCGGCCGTGTTTTGCGCTCGATCTTCTAAAAATAGCATGATGTCCATTTTGTCCAATAGATATCGAATAATTCAAATAAGCTGAATTGATTGGCCGATATAAAAAGCACTGGATTTGGATTGGTCAAGAACACTGAAATCCACCGACGGTTTCAACGCCTCGAGCTAATTTTATTGTACCGGCACGAAAACCGATCTTCCGGCAACACACTTCTTTGCGTGATCCAGCAAGATGATATTATACATGCATGAAGCTAACTACTCTACACCGACGATGTTGCCGCCGCGGTTGGCGGCGATGCTCTAACTGGGGTCGCGGCCTTGCGCCTAGCCTCGTCGACTAACGCTTCCGCGAGCGCCCGCGAGAACGCGACTTGCTCGACATTCACGCACGCGCGTTGGATGAGGTACGGCATGAACTGCTCGTCGACTTCCTTCTCGAGTGGGTCTTGGAAGTGGCCAGACGTGACCAAGCTCGAAAAGACAGACGTGTGGAGGTCCGCGAGGTAGTGCTTGGCGAACGACCGCGCCGCCAACTTTTCCTGGAGTTCGGCCTGTGCGACAATGCGCGCCTTCTCTTCTTCGACGCGGCGGGTCTTTTCGTCTTGCTTCCGCTTCGCTTCGGCTTCGAGTCGCTGCACTTCGGCGAGTTCGGCGTTCCGCGCCTGCTCGAAGATCTCTTGTCGTGTCCTGAGTTCCTTGACTTCTTCTTCCTCGAGAACTTCCATCACGCTCACTTCGAGTGTCTTGCCCACGAGCACCTCGAGGATCGGCGCCACTTCAAGATCAAAGTCAAAGAGGTCGCCATGTTCGATCTGTGTCGACGCGTCCACGCCGCTCTTCTGCGGCACAAACTGCGGCACGGGCAACTGATCCAAATACGCTTCCGTCTGCGTCTCGACGTCGGCTTCCGGGACTTTGTCCGTGAGTTCCTCGAGGTAATTGTCTGTTTGGATGTCCATGTGTTGCCGCCCATCGATGGCGGGCGGTGTTGGCGGTCGGTCGTTCCGCTGCATCTCGTCGCTCGGCTGATGCTTCTTCGTCTTCATGCGGACCGGGGAGGCCTCTGCGTGATCCTACAACGATCAAGGAAGTCCAATGCTGCTCGCTGTCTTCTCTCATGGCCCTGTACAACCTACCTCAAGGACGGGTTTGGCATATGTGCTTCCTCGAACGATCCGTCGATCGAACATGAGATTGTGTCCCCTCTCATTCTTCTCCCCGCCGCTCCTACGTGCGGCATGCATCCTTCATCGCAATCTGTAGATAGAGGACGGACGTACGGATCGCGGAACTTGGCGCGCTTCACGGCGACGGACCGCGGCTGCGACGCATACTCAAAGCCGCCGGAGCCTTGCATCTCGTCGAAAAGTCGCGTCCGGGGGTTTCTTCGTCGCCGACTGCGAGTGTAACCGATTGAACGGTGGGTTAAAGATAGACTGACGGCGTCGCATGGTGCGATCGACCTCTTCCATTCCGAGAATCGCGCCATACACTTGATCCAAGAAATGAAATTCGAAAAATGACTCGTTGCACTGCAATGCGCGCCAAAACCACGGAACGCTGCTTTTCATTTTCGAATTTGCGCGCAAGCCCCAGAACGACCACTTGATGACGCACAAGGTAGTTGTGCTCGGAAACAACGGCATCGGCAAGACGGCGCTCGAGATGGCGTTCGCGGGATGCACCAAGCTCTCCAAGTACCCTCCGACGTTTGTCAAAGAGAAGTTCTTCACGGGTCACGTCGTTGTCGACGGCGCCGCCTCGACGGTGCATGCATGGGATGCCCAAGGCGCGCTCTTTGTCGCGAATCGCGCGCTATTTGCCGACACGTCCGGCATTTTGCTTTGCTTTGCCGTCGACGACGTCGCGTCCTTTGAGCAGATCCAACGGGATTGGGCGCCGTTCCTCGCGCGGTGTGCGCTGCTCAAGGGTCGACCTATTGTCCTCGTCGCCACGAAATGCGACGTCGCCGATCGCCAAGTGTCTAAGGAAGACGCGCGCGCGTTTGCGGCAACCAAGGAGTGGCCGTACATTGAAACGAGCGCCAAGGACATGCTCAATGTCGTCGAGGCCTTTCAGATGCTCTTTCAGAAGTCGACCGTGAGTGAAGACGAAGGGAGCGATGTCGCGACGGAAGATACCATGTCCTCCACCCTCTCCCATGGAGACTTGGTGCCTGCGCCGCAGATTTCGCGCGGCGAACGCGGGTGTTGGATCTCGTGCATCATGCAGTGATCTTTCCTTTCTATTGCTTGTGATGGAGTTGATTTTGAATGTGCGATCTTTCTTTCTTAGATGTTGTCGAGTTGGCCAATCATAAATCTTGTCCTCGAATAGCCAACCCTGATTGGCCATGTGTTACAATTCCCCACCAATGAAATCGCCCCAAAAGATCTCTTTTCAAATCGAAACATTCATCAAAATCTATTCTTTCAAATGGGGTGTTCCTATATGCTCTCTATCTCATGCCGCGTCCGGCTCGACCACCAACGCGTCCCTCGGCGATGGTGCTGCCGATGACGAACCCTTCGCGACGGTTTTAGCCTTCTTGCTCCCGCCGGACTCCCGCGTCGACTTGCTCGGCTTGCGCTTCAACGTACTCGGTGGTGTCGGCGACGACGGGGGTGTGATGTCCAGTGTGGGCGGCGGCAGCGTCGGGTCCCGCGTCTCGAGGTCAGCCACGAGGGCTTCGAGTTTGCGTCCCCATGAACACGTGAGCGGCATCTTGAGGTACTCGTTCAGGAACGTGTGCATCTTGGCGAGATCGATCTTCTTGGCCGTGAGGAGCTTCTGGACGGCCTTCTGCGTCCGCGCCTTCCACTGATCTGTGCGCTGAAGGACGCCGCGAAGGGGCAAAAGCACCTTGGGGTCATGCAGGCTCTGCTTGAGGACGTGGTCGAGCGCATCGTACGACGGCTTGGGGTGGCCATGGAGGAGTGCGAACGCGTCGATCGTCCATGGGATCACACGGAGCACCTTTTGCATGGCGAGGACGGCGGGAAATTTGTCTTGAAAGTCTTCGCACTCGACGGCCCAGCGCACGAGCAGATGCAAGTCGAAGCGTTCCTTCTCCACGAGCAACTGCGAGAGCACGACGTGCACTTGCTGCCACCATTGTTGGGCGCGCGGGAGGAGCACGTCACGGTTTGTCACGAGCGCGTCGATGGCGGCGCGCGCGTGACTCAGTCGATCTTTGCCTTTGGCGAGCGACGTCTCGGCGTCCGCGACCATCTGTTTGAGTTTGTAGTGCTCCATCTTGAACCGCGTGATCTCAATATCTTGCGCCGAGACTACACTCGATGACGCGTCACTGGCCTTGGTCGACGACTCTTTGCCAAGCGACGGCAAGAATGGCGCCGTGGGGGTCTTGGGCGGCGGTGGCATGGGCTGCAAAAATGGCGGCGGCGGCGCGCTCGACGACGGCGACGGAAACGGACTGCCGACCGTGCGCAAGATGGGTGCAAATCCCTTGAAGAGGTTCATGCTGCCGCCGCTTCCCGCTTGCGGATGAGGAGGCGGCGGATACGACGACGTTGACGACGGAAAGGAACCTGCCGCCGCCGACGGCTGGGTCACATGAAGCGGGTGGATTGATGGATTGTGGAGATGATGGGTCGTCGTCGTTGTCTGGTGGTGGTGGTGATGGAGGAGCGGAATCGAAATCGACGGCAACGTCTGGTGGTGGTGCTGCTGCTGCTTGGGGGCGTCGTCTTGCATTTTCTCCAAGTATTGCACGTGCTGGCCCATGGCCGTGACCTGCCCTTGGACTTCGAGCAGTGTCATTTGGGCCTTCTCAACGTCGCGTTCTTCCTTTTTCATCTTGCGCAGTGCCATGCCAAATGCCTTTTCGTGGCTCTTCTCTTCGCTCTGAAACAGCGCCGTCGTCCCTGCTTGCGCCGTCGCGACGAGCGCCTTGAGTTCCTGCAGCAGCCCACACGACGGACAGACATAATCGTCGACCTTTTCGGCTTTTTCTTTCGAGATGCCAACGCACGTGTCGTGGAACCAGTCGTCGCAGCCCTCGCATCCAATCATAAACCCATCGTAGGGTTGCCGGCAGATGCAGTACTGTTCCGTGGCCGACACTAACACGTCGTGGTGCATCGTCAAGTCAACCACAAACCGCGCGCGGCGATATTCGGCGAGGAGGTCCACGAGGTAGGCAATCTTGGCCTGGCCCGAGTCCAAGCCCGACGCTTGCAGCTTGGCTTCCCACGCGACCGCGGCGTCGTAGTTGGCACGAAGTGTCTCCCACGCCGCAACGCGGATCTTGCATTTCGCGCCGTCGTCAACCAAGTTGCCGAGGCTGTGCATGGCCATTTTCGAGGACGACGTCGCTTTGGCTTTGATGGCTTTCTTGGCTTTCATGAGCCACGCTTTGGTCTTCTTGAGCTCTTGCCAGAGGAACCGATCGTCTGCGCCGACGCTTTCGCCGTCAACGAGGACGCGTTCGAGCGTCTCGAGCTCGACTTTTGGCTGCGCCTCGATCGCGGCGAGCCACGCAGAACATGCGTCGCGCTGCGCGCGCAGGTGCGGCAGGGGCCACGCCATCGCAGCGCCCCACTCGACCGCGGCAAACCAGCTTGGACACGCGTCCGATACAAACCGTGCGTGCAGCTGCTCGCCTGCGTCGATCCATTTCGGGTCGACGAGCGGCCGGCATGCTGCCAGCCACTCGAGTGATTTGATCACGGCCGCCGCGAGGTCCGCTTCGACCGTCGTGATGTTCCCGTTGGATGCGGCGACCAACGCGATCAGCCGTGTCTTAAATGCGTCGAGCCGCTCGACCGCTGCGGCGTCGTCGTCGTTTCCGTCGTCGTCGTCGTCGCTCTCGTCCTTAGCTTTGGCGTCCAGTGCGGCAATGTACGCAAGACTCGCGTCCACTGCCGCCAAGACGGGTGACCAGTCGACGCCGCTGTCGTCCGTCTCAACGTCGGCCGACGACGCTTTGGTCCGGCAGCCCGACAAGCGTTGGATCACTTGAACCAACGCATCGCCCAACTCGGCGGGCGAAATGGTTGCCTGCGGCAACGACAACGTCCCTGCCGCCGCCGCTTCGACTTTGGTCCCTTCGTTGTCGTCGGGGGACGTGTCCATGGTGGTCGCGGGGGCTTCCGCTTTCACATCCTCTTGTGTCGGTGCCAACGAAGCCACAGTCAGCGGCGACCGGTCGGCCATGTCCTTGCGCTTGGCCCACTTGGCCGCCCGCCGTGCCACGCGCGCGGCGTCGATCGCTTCCAGCGTCTTGCATGCCGCCATCGCCGCCGACAAGTCTTCTGCCAACGCGCGCTGCACGTCGGCTTGCCACTGCCCGACGCTCTCGACTTCGGCCGCCAAGAGCGCCTCGTCGTCGGGGAAGCGAAACGCAAGGGTCGTGGCCGAAGCCAGCAGCGCGCGCAGTTCGTCGAGCGTGACTTGGTCGGTCGCCGCGCTGCCACTCGTTCCTTGCTCCGACGCGGATTTCTTGGTCACGCGGCGCGTCGGTTGCTTGGTGCAGACGGCGCGCGCCCGCGCGAGCCAGTCTTTCGCGGCCGTGACCCGCGCGCGCACGGCTTCCCCTCGTTCAATCACGCACGGAAACGCATCGATCGCATCGACCAACGCCGCCGCGGTCTGAAACGCGTCACCATGTGCCGTCGCATCGTCGTCGAGGGCAGCGACACAGGCCGCGTCGATCTCGGCGCCGCGCGTCAGCAACCCCTCGAGTGCTGTCTTGTACTCTGACAGATTGGCCGTCGACGGCTCGGCCACGGCTGCTGCGAGCGCGTCGAGCGGCGCTTTTGGCTTGCTCGTCGAGCCCTTAGGTCGGTCGGCCGTTGGAAAGAGTTTCGACCACGTCGCCACGCCGAGCAAGTCTTGCACCCGCGCAAGCCATGCTTCCGCTTGAGCCACACTCGCGCGTATGCGTGCTTCGACGGGCGGATGCCATGCGTCAGACGCGGTCAGCCGCATGCGGATTTGTTGGGCCTAGGCATCGTCGTTACCACCTTGATGGTCGTCACCGTCGTCATCGTACCTGCTCGAGCATGTCGTGGAGATCGTCCAGCGCACAACTCTCGTGCATGGCGGTGTCGGCGACGTCGACCCACTCGCGTGCGTCAATGTGGGCAGCCAACGTCGTCGTGAGGTCCATCACGACTGGCATGTCGAGGCCTTCTTCGAGGAATTCCTTCAACGTGTCAATCGACACAACGGCGGCGGTGTCAGTCAACGCGGCCTGCACCTTTTGGGACCACGTGTCGGCGTACGCGAGCAAGTCTTCCATCTCTTGCATCTCGTTGGACTGATCGTCCACGGGCGCGCTCTGTACCAACTCCTGCACCGCTTCCAAATCCATCTTGGTCTTGCCATGGTCATGGATAGCGATGCGCGACGACGTGCGCTTGGTCGGTGGCATGCACTTGCGCGCGCGCTCGAGCCACTTTTGTGCCGTGACCATCTTGAGCTTGAGTGGTTCCACGACGCTGGTTAAGTCCACGGGGAGCGCGTCGACTTGGCCCAGCACGTGGCGGATCGCTGGCACGCTCACCTTGTCTTGGGCGAGCAGCTCGGCAATGTGGGCCGTCACGGCCGCGGCTTCGGCGACCGTGGCTTCGAGCCGCCGCGCTTGGGCAAATTCGATGTGGAACGACACGACATGGGCCAATAGGGCTTGCAGCGTCGCTAGCTCCATCTTGCCCTTCTTGGACGACGACGACGTTGATTTGTGGTGCACCGCCGCGAGGAGGCGCGTCTTGGCGCTCTCAAACGCCGCCAGCCGCGTCTCCATGTCCCGCGCCGACGTGAGCCCGCGGCATCGCATGTCAGTAGCTTCGTGTAGCAGCGCATGCAAGTCCGCGGGTGCGCACTTGCGCCGACCGAGTGTCTCGTCGCAGGCTGCTTGCCACGCGCCGATGCGAGCGAGCGTCGCCCGCACGACTTGCATTTCGGGTCCGTCGTTGCCCATGGGACAGACCGACCGGCTGAGTGCCTCTAGTGCCTCAACGCCCTCGTCGGTCCAGTGGGACGCGCCCACAAGCGCGTAGAATTTTGCGAGCCACTCGAGCTGCTTGGGTTTGAGCGCCCGGGGCCGTTCGACTGTCTCGTCGTCGTCGGCGGTGGATGGTGGCGGGCAGGGAAACGCATGCGACGCATAGAGATGGGCGGCTGCCGCAAGGACATGGTGGCCGTATGCATGAAGGTGGTGAAGCGCCTCCGCCTCGACGGCGTGTGGCGTACCGTGGACGTGACCATTGCAGAGCGTGGATGCGAAGGCAAGGTAGGACTTGAGGTCGTCGCCGACTGCAGCATCATGAGACTGGAGAACACGACGTGGTTACGTACGCTCGAGGGATGCGGCCGCGGAATAGATCCGCTTCGGCGTGTTCGCACGGACTTCGTCGTCGACCGCGATGGCGGCGGTGTCCTCGGTGTTGCCAGACACATCCAACTGCTTCGTGGCATCCGTGGACAAAGACAACCTCATTGGCGGCAACTCTGCTTGGAACCGCTTCCCGAGACGGACCTTGTGCACCGACGAGGAGGCCGTCGACGGGGTCGTCCATTCCTCGGCCTCCTTCTCCAGCTCCTGGGCCCTCCTCTTCTTCAAGTTGATGGTTTCTACCAGCATGTTGCATCAGGACATGTTCTCGCGGATAGGGTATGACGGGCTTGTGCCGTCGGGAGCCCCACAACCGCCGCGTAGCGACGTACCTCGCAGGGCTTTGTCTGCCATCCTCCACTTGAGCGTCGAAATGCACTTGCATCCCATATTCCACGGTTATCCGGATGATCCGGAAGGTTTTACGCTCGCCCATTGGTCAAAAACATTCAAATCCGGCGAAAATCGGTTCCTCGCCACCCCTGGCTTGCCGCGGCGGGCGGGGCGACAGGGACGCCACGGAACGCGCGACTGCCCTGCAGGCATACGTGCAACATGCCAAAGAGACTCGTGTCTTCCCACACACACCTTTTTCGCGCGTAGTGGCGCTCAGTAGGTCCGCCACGCGCCCCCTTTCCTGCCCTTGACCTCGATGCGACCTTCGATTTCGACCCCATTCCTTCCCCGCGTCATCATCGCGTTACCGCTGTCGCCCCGGCACTCAGTTGCGCACACGTGGGCACCCCCTGGGTACAGCACGCATCCTCTTTACTCGCGTTGAGGTCGCGGCGGTGGTGCTGTCGTCGCCGCCACGTGACCTCGGCTGGGTCGGCCTCTCTGCAGCAGTATCCGGATGCCGCCTCCGTCCAGCCAATCCTTGGGCCACGAACGAGTTGAATCGTATCCGGATGCATTCTATACAAATCCCAAATGAAATCAGTTGTGCCAATAACATTCCGCGTATTTGTCGAGCTGGCAGCAAGGCTCATCGGATGACTTCGGCCGGAATGATGAACAAGGCACACGTGGAAGACGACGACTGGGAACAAGCGGACGTGGAGAACATGTCCAAGAAGCTCTCGCAGATGCACGTGCGTCTCCAGCCGCGTCCGACGGCTCAACAACAACAACCGCCGCCGCCACCGATCGATCCATGGTGTCCGCCGCCGCCCGTCGATCCCACACCGTACCACACAAACGGATACGGGTACCCGCCACAGACGGCAACGCAGTCGTCTTCTTCGTCGGCAAGCCCCCTCAGTCGTGTCACGACGAACGCGGTGTCGTTGGCGTCGCCGCTCGACCCGGTCTTGGTTGCCGCGCTCGAAAACCCCCGCGAGCGGTTGACGTTGCTCCAATTCGAAGATCAAATCGTGCACTTTATCCGATCGTCGAGGTACGAACTTGAACCGTTGTTTCGAGGAACTAACACCGTCGAATGGTAGGGACACGGAGTTGGTATTTCCGCCGCTCTCGTCGTACCATCGGTTGATCATCCACCGCCTCGCCGAGCGATGCGTGTTGGAACACCAGACGTCTGATTTCGCGGCATACAATTCGGTGCGACATTTCCATCGGGGCACTGTCCATCATATATTCTCCATTAGATGGGCTACGACACCAACACGACACGCGCCGTCACGCTCTTCAAGACCGCGTACACGTGCGTGCCGTCCGTCTTGCTCATCAACTTGTCGACGGAGTCGTCCAACCCTGCCGCATCGTCGGCGTTTTCGTCGCACGCGGCGCCGCCCAAAATCATGACCCGCAAACCCAACAAGAACGCCGCCCACAAGAACCAAAAGGCGCCGGCAAGCGACACGAAGAACCGAACGATCCAGGAACGCGAGAAGGAATACGCCGCGGCGCGCGCGCGCATCTTTGGCGAGGACGCGCCGGCAGAGGCCACCACCAAGCCCACCCCCGCGACCCACGTGGCAGAGACGGCCAAGCGGATACTACCGTCAGCCGCGCCGCCCGTCGTCGACCCCATCAAGATCTCGAAACACGAGACCAAAAAATCACAGGACTGGAAGGAATCCAAGGCCCAGTACCGAGATCGGCAAAAAGAAATGAACGACCCCGATTTTACGCGCCACCATCACCCGATGGCGACCGGCGGGCGGGGCGCCATCTACAACGGCAGCAGTGGCTATGCGACGCCAGGGCGATACCCGGAGTATGCCCGAAGCCACTCGCCGTCGTATCAAGACTACAATCAGTACAACAGCCGACAACAGACCCCGCCGCCGCCGCCGCCCGACTTTTACCAACGTGGGATGCCAGCACCCGCAATGTTTCAACCCCGCGGCGCCCCACCGAGATACACGACCAAGCCGCCCCCGTCGTACAGCGACGCCGACTTTCCCCCGCTTGGGCAATAATAATTAAGTAGTTTATCGATGCTTGAGCGCCTTTTTCTCCAAGTGGCGCCGTCGACGCCGCGCATCCTGTTTGCGCTTGGCCATTTTTCGATACCGCTTGAGAATCACGTGCGGGTCGTCGGTTGGGTTCGTCCATTCGCTACGACACGACGACGACGACCGTGATGCGAAGGACCAACGCAGGCCGTACCTCGTGACTCGCTCGCGCAGGCGCGCCGTCGTGGCGTGCGTCGACGCCTGCATCGCGGCGTCTTCGTGCTCGAGCTGCCGCAGCCGCGCGGTGATTTCATCGTCGATGGGCTCGGTCGTGTCCTTGGTCAGTGATGTTCCGTCGTCGTCGTCGTCGTCCCAGAGGCCTAGGACCGCCAGTTCCTTTTGGAGTCGCTTCTCGTCGTAGCCCAGCGAGGGTGACGACGAGGTTGTCAGAGGGGGTTGCTCGTGCTGCCGTGTGGGGGTCTCCTCGACCAAAGTCACGGCATCATCGTGGACGAGAACGGGACTGCGCAGCTCCATCAACGCCGCGAGGAGTTTCTATAGTCATTGTCAAGACGGCGCGCGTGCGTGAACGTCATACCTCGGAAAGAAGGATGCGGTCGTTTGGCGGCGGTGTCGATGGCGTCGTGGCGTCTATGTTGGTCATGAGCCGACCCAAGAACGGTATGATCGACCTCGAGGTTGTGCAACGTCATCAGTGAACGGCGCCAACGCCATGTCGACATCGGCCTCCATGATTGTGGTGAAGAAACCTGCGGCATGCACGAACTGCCAGCATTCTGTGGTCGTGCAAGGAACATCTAGGCATCGCCATGAGGACGGCAATATTGCATGTGCGTACCCATGTCCAGGTTGTCAATGTCGAGTACCGTCGTTGCAGTTGGCGCTGTGGATGTGGGCGAGATGGACCCAGGCTCGTGGTCGACCGAGATGGGACTCGTCGTGCCGTCACCGCCTTCGCTCATATGTGTCACGCCATGCGGCGGCGTGGCGACGATGTCCTTCTTGTGCTTTTTCTTCTTTCGCTTCTTCTTGGTCTCGGTCGTTTCCACGTTGCTGCCGTCGTCGGCCACGGGTTTCATGCCGTCCATCCACTCTTCGAGCTCTCGGAGATTCCTCTGAAAGTCCATCAATTGCTTCTCGACAAGCGACTTGGCTTGTCGGAGCTCATGGAGCACCCGCGGCGCGTTTTGTCGGCGGATTCCAGGCGCATCGTTGGTGCTGCATGCCTTCTTGATCGCTGGATAGAGGTCATGTTGCACCCAGAATCGCGCGGGGACGAGGGCTGTGGTGGCTGCCGCCGGGTTGCCCTTCGTGGCGGGGGCGATGACGACCGGCTGGAGCATCTCCACGCCCTTGGGCGCCTCCCGGAAGATGGACGGGACCTTTCCTCGCTTCATGCAATCTTATTGGAAGCGAGTAAAAAAGAGGTCGCCCGTGCTTTGAATTTTGAATCGGTGGATTATATTTTCGTAGTATTTCGTCACGCCGAGAATTAAATTATCGACTCTATTCTATGTCAAAGCTTCAAGTCACCGAAATTAATGCTTTCTATGCCGGTCGAATTACTATAAAAATACGTGGGCGCGAGAAATATAAAATTACTTCAGCGGAGCACAAACCAGGGACATTCAAATTGCGCTCAGTATCTTTTTGCGCGCGATAAGTCAAGACCATCATCGCGCGGCGACGACCGCGGCACCAGGGGGAACAAGCAGCGCCATGGCGTCAGCAAGAACGATGCGCTTGTTTGCAAATGCCGGGGCCACTTCCTCATCAGGACCGAGCTGCAGCTTCCCCAGTAAGTCGATGCTCTTCCCATACTCCTTGAGCTCCCATTGGCATCGCGCCATGTGGAATACATTTTCCCATTCCTCCTCGGCGTGTTCGAGTTGCCCGTACACTTCCAGTGCCGCTGCATGGTTGCCGCGGAGCGAGTGGACTTCTGCCAGCAACATCTGCATCAGGAAGTGCACATGAGGAACGCTTAGACGACATGTTCGTACGGTGTTTTCGCGCGTTTCAGTGTCGTCGTATTTCAACGCACACTCCAAGTACCCCACGACTCGCTCCAATGTCTCGTCGCTTTGCGCATCCAAGAGCAGCGTATGCGAGAGGTTCGTATAGGCACGTCCAAGCGTCGGGTCTTTATCGATCGCCGCAAGGAATGCCGCGCTAAGCTCACCGCCATGACCATCGTTTGTGTCGTCGTGCTTGTCTACCTGGCCGCGTCGGTCTCCCCGAGGCCCAGATGTGCTAAGGCGAGTGTGAAATACTCCATAGCGACTTCCTTCCCGCTCTTTGTCGCATCGAGCTTGTCTCCTAATGCCTTGCATGCGCCTTTCACTTCCTCAATCTCTTCTTCGCTGAGTTTTGTGGCGTCGCGAATGTGGAACTTGGATCTGTCGAGCGGGCCTGGGGTATGATGGAGTCCTTTCTTGAACTTGAGCACGGCTTTGAGTCCAACCCAGAATGTGCTGTCGTCGAATTTCTCGGGCGGCGGTGGCGCAGCTTCCACGGGTGCTGGTGGTGCCACTTCCACGGCCGCGGGCGGCGTCTTGGCACGCTTCCGGCGGAGGAAGCTGAGGCGGCCGCCCATGTTGGGCGCGGTGGCGTGGAATGAAACAAGATCCGCGCGTTGTAACGGTTGTGGTCTTTGTTATCCGGACAGTAACCGAACACCAGCTTTCCCTCCAATTTTCCAATCGGCCAATCGTTGTTTAAAGAGGGGCCACGCGGGAGGACATGAAGGTCGAGACGCCCGAGATCCGATGGCACTGTGGGCCGACAGGGTTGAATGAAGCCGTCCTCACAATCGATTTTCTGCGGCGACAGGCACCCCGACGCCCCGCGGGAAACGGACCCACAGACGACGTCGCTAGCGTTGCCGCAGAAGATACGGGGCTGTCGACGCCGCGACTGCCTGCAGTCATGGCGACGGGTGGCGCCGACAAGGAAATCAAATTGTGGACGATCGGTGTGGGCGACGCGCCCATCTTCGTGCACAGTCTCTCGGGACACGAACGCAGCGTCAACTGCGTCCGCTTCTCCCCATGTGGTCGGTACCTCGCGTCGGCCAGCGACGACTCGACGATCGTCGTGTGGATGCGACCCAAGCACCTCGACGACGACGACGCGGGGTGGGACTGGAGCTCCATCGCGACCAACAGCGACATCTCGCGTGTCCTCTTGGCGTGTGGCCACAAGGGGGACATCACGGATCTCTCGTGGTCGCCCGATTCGACCTACCTCTGCTCGGCGTCAATCGACAACACGACCGCGATCTGGCACCTCGCGTCGGCGAAATTGATCGAGAAGCGCAAGGACCATTCGCAGTACGTCCAGGGTGTCGCGTGGGACCCGCTCAGCGAATTCCTCGTCACGCAAGGGAACGACCGGTCATGCCGCGTCTACGCGCTCACGGGGTACGCCACGCACATGAAGAAGAAAAAGTGCCAGCTCGTCCACACGAATCGATCGCGCGAAGTGACGGACGACATCGACGACGAGAAGAAGGGCAAGTATCTGCTCTTCCACGACGACACATTTCCTGCGTTTTCGCGCCGCCTGACGTGGACCCCCGACGGCAACTTCTGTCTCGTCCCCACGGGGCTCTTCAAACCGACAGAGGCCGCCCCAGTCGTCCACACGGTCTATGTCTACGCGCGCGGCAACCTGAGTCTCCCAGCGTTCCATCTCTCCGGCCACGACAAGGGCGCGCTCGGGGTCCGATGCAGCCCCATTCTTTACACGCTCCGCCCAGACACAACGACTAATGTGTTTCACTTGCCGTACCGCGTTCTCTTTTGTGTCGCGACGCTCACGTCGTTGGTCGTGTACGATTCCCAGGTGCGTCGCCCGTCGTCGTCATCCTGGTCTCGCTCATCGTCCCGTAGCTTCCCCATCCCATCTGCGTCATCGACCGCGTCCATTACGCCGACCTGACCGACCTGAGCTGGTCCGACGACGGCCTCGTCTTGGCCGCGTCGTCCCTCGATGGCTATGTCACGTTTGTCACGTTTGACGCGGCCGAGCTCGGGCCGCGTGCCGCCGACGAAAACGCGCTACCGGCGATTCTAGCGCGGCAGCGCGCGCGCCTCGAGTCCAACGTCCCCGTGCCCAAGCGAAAAGCCAAAGACAAGGACGATGCCGCGACACCCAAGAAGGAAAAGGCGGCGCCGTCGCCCGACGTTAAACCTGCCAACAGCATCCGGCAGTTTACCACGGTCGTCGACCTCGACGCTGCGTTTGACCCGGCCAACATGCCCGTGATTGTTCCGTCGGAAAACAAGGCCGGCCCGGCTGTCCATGTCGTTGCGGTGCGCAAGAAGAGGAAAATCACGTCGTCCCTCGCCGTCCAGCCCACTGCCGCCGCCCCCGCGGCACCAACCCTCGCGACGACCCCCCCCGTGAAAAAGAAACTCGCATTGGGCCAGTCGACCGACTCGACCGGCAAGGCTTCTTCTGCGCCCAGAGCAACCACCTCCGCTAAAGCAAATACTGCGACGACCACCCCCGTGAAAAAGAAACTCTCTTTGGGCCAGCCGCAAGACTCGACCGCCAAGACCGCCCCGGCGCCCAGTACAACCGCAGAAGTGCCTGTCGTAGTCTCGACACCGCAAGTCAAGAAGAAGAAAATCACACCCGTGCGGGTGCTGCCTCCCGCAAATGCCAAGGACGACATGATCGACTTGACCAGCGAAGGGTAATAACCCACCATAGATAATATAGCGCATCTTTATTACGGCAGTTCAAATGCTTTGATCGTCTTGAACGCGAGAAAGTACCCGTACGCGATGCCCAGGCCCGCGAGGATGAAAATGTTGAGCCAATTCAAGACGGAATGGCTCTCGGGGGACGAGACCTGCGCACGCAGCATGGCCAAGGCCTGGAGGGAAAAGCACAAGCAATACGCCTGACAAAACGTCTTGCGGATGAGACCATCGCCGACGAGGCGCGTGTTCCAGACGAGCCACCCTTGCGCCAACGTGAGCGCGCCGTACAAGCGCACCATCTCGTGGGCCAAATGGCTGTAGTCCGGGGTGCGGAGGGCCTCCATCGCAAGCGAGTGAGGGAGTAAGAAACAGGCGCCACCAATGAGCGTGGAAATGGCGGCATGGACAACGAAGAGTGCGTCCAAATGCCGCCGCGAGTCCTTCATGGTTGCCATCGTGAAAGGATGATGACGCGACACGTGAGCAGCACGATATTTGCCAGAGCCCCTATTGTTGGAATATTTTAATTTATATTAACGATTTTATTTGATATTAGTGTGAATGTAAGAAAACCCATCGAGTGTTTTATAATGCCTTCACATAGCTATAAAACAACAAAACTGGGGGACACCCGATTCGAATCATGGGGCCGTCGCCGATCCACGCCGCCGCGAAACTCATCCTGCTCCTAAGCGTCTGCTTCGTTGCGAGCGCCATCAACACAGACATCCCGTCAGGCAAACCCGAATGCTACTTCCTCGACGCGCAAAAGTACAAGGAAGGATTGTCGCTCAACTACGACGTCGTCGTCGGCAACGGCGACGAGATGGAAACGACGATGAGCAGTCCCAGCGGCATTACGCTCTTCCACAAGACTGGCCCGTCTGGACGCTTCGTGAGCCCCGTCCCAGAAGACGGCGCTTACCGCGTCTGCTTCACGCAACAGACCCTCGTGAACATTCGCGTCGGCTTTTCGCTCCATGCTGACGATCCTGCCCACGACGTGCTTTCGAATGCCGACGCGACCAAGATTGGTACATGCGCTGCAATTTATCTCAGACTCACTGCGCCCTTGTAGAACAAGCACGCGCCGTCGAGGACATGGTGTACGAGCTCAACACGAACCTCGATACAGTCAAGGACACCCAATCGTACATGAAGGCCAAGACGGTCTATCACCACAGCGGTATGTGTCCATCCTTCCCCCCTTCTTCATGTGCATGTACTAGTCGTCGATAGCACCAACAGCCGCGTCTTCATTTGGTCGTGTGTTGAAGCAGTCGCGTTGGTTGGGATTGCATTTTGGCAAATGTCGTACCTCCGCCGAACCTTTGAAGTGCGCCGTGTGTTCTAGACATACAAGTCTCTCTTCTTAATGCACCTTCCTTGTCTCTATCTGCATCGTCATGGAGATTGGCGCGTCAGCGGCGGCGGTGCGCGCGTGGTTTCCTGGCTTTCTTCGTCCCTTGCTGTCCCTTTTATCAATCTTGCGACAGACCAGGGCAAAATCCGGATAAAGCACGTTTCTGACTGGTGGATCACTAAATCCAACGATCGGATTGGTTCCCATTATCCGGATCCCGTGGTTAAGCAAATTCACCAGGCGTTCCTCCGTATTGTTCCATTGTCAGGAGAAGGCGCAGGGGTTTCCGTTCTGGATAAGCATCCACGACATGGGCACCGCAGGGTCCGTGGAGCAGCGCAACGCGATCAAGGACGTCGTCCTCGTTAGCGATGCGGCGAAGAAGCGCAACAAGGACGAAATCCTCCGCGCTCTGCATGCGTTTTGCGAGATTTTCCCCCTTGAAGTACGTGTCGTCCCGCCATGGGGTCGCTCATGTCAGCATCATAGACATCGGAGCGGCGAAGCAACGATTCGGATGACAATTCGTTCGACGTCAAGGAGAGGAGGCTCTACGACGCGGTCCACCGTCTGCTCAAGACGGCCGTCGATTCGCACGCGACGGGCACGTCGGACGAGACGGACGTCGTCTTGGTCATTCTCGAGACATTCAAGCGCATCCTCCAATGGCGCGAATTGCACAAACTCGTGCCCAAATATTCCACCAAACCCTTCCTCACATGCATGGTACGACGACTCGTCGTCGGTCCGTGTGGTGATGATGTTTCCGTAGATGTGGTCGCCCGAGATGGCCGCGTCCGTCCTCGACGTGTTTCTCCTCATGAAAACGCGCCCTGGGGGGCTCAAGACGGCGGAAATCGGCGACAAGATTGAAATGATGAACAAGCGCACGTTTGCCGACGACCAGGGGTTTCAAGTCCTCGGTAGTCTCTTGGCGCAGCATCGCACATCAACGTCCGCGAACCACCTGCGCATCTTGGAGGGCGCCCTACGCATCTTCCACTGGACGTATGTCGAGAACAAGGCCACGAGCGACGCCGTGACGCTGGATCGGGTGCGCCGTCGTCTCGTGTGTGGAGGAGTCTGTGACGGTCGTCGTCTAGGTCACGGATGCACTCGTGAATGCTCGGCGGACATTGCTTGAACTGACCCATCACGGAAACGATGTCTTGCGTTCGTTGGCCGTGGACTTGCTCATGGATCTCTTCCTTGTCGCGGATCTCGCGCAAGTCACGATCCTCCAAGACGCGGCGCGGGACACGGGGACCTTGCTTTACCTCGTCTTGTTTGCCTTGGCGGTAGGCGACAATACCTCTCGACAAGATGGCTCTCATGCGAGGCATAGGACCACGACAAGGACGACGAGACGAACGACCGACAGATCGACGTCGACCGACAGATCGACGTCGACCGACACAGCCAGCGACGCGGCAGCGAGAGCAGCGTGTCGGCGCCGCCACCACTTAGCTTTCGGGACAAGGCAATCCAGTTGGTCGAACTCTGTTGCGCGGGTAACACGTGGTCCAAAGGCGCAATGTACCGCATCTTGCCCGTGGACCTCTTTGTCCCGATCGACGAGCGACCGGACCTCGTGTCCAAGTACTCGATGTCGGCCATCAAGAAATCCACGACAGTCACCAAGACGCGTTCGTTGGACATGTTGAGCTTTCGCGAAGCGCGCTTCTCGGCGTCGAGTTCGTTTTCGACGTCGGTGGCGAAACCAGTCGACTTTCACGTACATGAATATGCGATCCGGAGCCTCGCATGACACCTTGCCCTAGCGATGGCTCCAAGACGCCCGCGCCCAAGGCGAAACGTGGCGAGAAGTGATGGTCGCGGCGCGCGAGGTCCACGAACGCCCCAACCTCGTCTGGCGGCAGCCCATGCTCCGCGAACTCCAAACGGCGTTGGCGCGCGAAATCTCGGCGCTCGAAGCGGCCGGCACTGGCGTGTGGGACTATGACCTCTTTTCCGTCCACTATGCGTCGCTCGAGTCCGAATTGGTCGTGCATGGCTACTTTATCGAGCATTTGATCCCAAAACTGGCCGATTTGAACGGTCCGTACGAAGTGTCGGACCTGCTCGTGCTCGCGTGGCATCTCTCGGACCGCGTGGCCGTCGAAACGGACAGCCGCTGGCGCCGCGCGTGCGTCCGCTGCCTCCGCCTCATGATGCGGCGCTACGCCATGACGTTTAACGGCCAGCTCCCCGTCGCGTCGCTCCTGCGTCTCCTCACGCCCGCTGACGACATGGGCTTTGCGTGCGAATGCTTTTTGCTCTTCCACGTGGCCATCTCGACCTCCCGCACGCGTGCCTCGGACAGCCTCGCGACGTTGTACAGCAGCATCCTCGCGGCCGTCGTCGACACGCTCGAACAGACGCTGGACGCGGCGGCCGCGCAGCGCCAGCGGCTACTCTCGAGCGGCTCGTTTAGCCGCACGTCGTCGACGCTGAGCGACGCCGACCACGACGTCCACCGGCTCACGTTTGAATCGCTCGGCGGTGACGATGACGTGGACGGCGACGACGACGAGCGCGCGTCGACCGACACGGACCCCGCGGCCCACCTCGACGCGATGCTCCGCGCCGGCATCAACGTCCTGGCCGTCATCATGCAACGCGCAAAATTCCTCGTCCCGCGCGTCGTGGCCGCGCGACACACGCTCCTCCGGCTCTTGGCGGCCGCGTACGTGAGCCCCAAGACGCTCTCGACGCTGCTCGTCGTGGTCACCCAACTCTTGGCGCATGTTGCCGACGCAGCGTCGTTCAAACGTGCGCTGCTCCCGTACCTCCTCATCGCGTGCAGCAACCCGATGAACCGCGGCATGAGCCACGCGGCCGCGGCGTTTCTCAGCACGCACGTTGCGCCCGATGAGCTGCAGACGCTGCTGCGCGCGTCGGTCGGCCACGACGGCTGCGGCCTCCACCTCGTTCTGCCCGACCCGGTCGTGTTCGCGGCCATCTTTAACAGCGACACGGTCCGCGCGGCCGACGTGCTCTGGGGCGCGACGCTGCGCACGCGACTCCACCAACGACTGAGCGCCGACTGCGGCTTGGACCTCTCGGACGGATTCCACGACGCTGTTGACGCGTTGGACTTGGACGTGGTCGTGGGTCACCTCTTTCTCAAATCGTTTGTCGAACACGAAGGCACGTTTCGAACCAAGTGGTCCCAGACCATGTACGACGAAACGATTGCGGCGCTCGTGGCCAAGGTTGCGTTGGCAAAACACCGCGGGTCGTTTGCCCACACGGCGGACGACAATGATGATCCCATGGAACTTCAAGTGCTCGTGCTCAAGGCATTGCTGGTCTTGTTGCCGCGGGCCGGCGCTGCCGTCGAGTTGGATCCATCCGTCTTGTCGGTGCTCTTGAGTCCGCTCAGTCGAAGTCTCCTCAGCGAAGTCGATCAGGTTGCTCTTTGTTTTCTCCATGACATCTCATTGCGCTAGAGTAGGCACGCGGTGGTCTTGGCTTGAAACTCCTCGAACACATGCTCGCGCCGGCATCCCACAATGTCAATGCCGCCGCGTGCCGCGACGTTGTCCTCGACACGGGTCTCCCACTCTTGCATGGCGCACTCGAAAAGACACTCAACCCACGGTATCTGCAGTTTGTCCGCGAGCAGCCGCCGTTTGGCCTTGCGTTGTCACTCGTCACTGCCATTTTGGACATGCTCGTGGCCGTCGCACAGGTTGACGCGTCGGGTCTGCTGGAGCGGCAACCATGGGTCTTGGCGCGCCTCTTTTCCCACGTGACGCCGTCGGTTGTCCAATCGGCGCCGCAGGTGGCGCAGGAATGCCTCGTCTGCATCTCGAGACTCTGTCGGTTTGACCCGTTGCCGCGCGTCTTGCTCGTTGACGGCGGCGGCCTCATCTACCTCGCCCAAGTCTGCGCCGCCATTCCGTACGTGGACGGCAACAAGACGGCGATGGAATTCGCCGCGGGCATTTTACAGACCAATGGCCAGATGCACCAGGCCGTGCTCGTCCAGCTCTTCACGCCAGGTCTGGTCAAGCTGTTGGCCAAAGATCCGGTCCAGTTTCTTCACGTGCTGCACACGGCCGACGACCTTGTCGAGCCACATGTGATTTGGACACCGAGGTATGACGAGACGCGGATGACGACATGGGTCTCACTCGATGACGCAGCATGAAGACCCAACTCTGCGACACGGTGCGGGTCGAAGTCGCAAAGATTGAAGTGTCCAAGAAAGCGTCGGGGTGGCCACTGTGGGACCCCGACCATTTTGTCGCGGCCGATTCGTTTCGGTATTTGTACCCGAACGTTGCCGACGAAGTGCTCGTCCTGGGCATTTACATTCGACTGTTTGTGCAAATGGACCTCAAGCGGCCGTTGGCGTCGGCCCTCGCAGACGTCGACTTGACGACCTTTGCCAAGGTAGAAAAATTGATTTGTGGGTCGTCTTGGTTGTCGACTGAGGATGTGTAGGCTCTCTTGGATGCATTTACAAGCACGAGTGCGACGCTCGATGGCCTGCGGGCCCGCGGCGGGTTTTCGCAAAAGACCCAAGACACACTGGAGACGCTGCGACTGGCTCTCCGCAAAGTGATCGTGGCCCATCCTGAGCTCGACCTTCCATTTGACCAAGACTTTAGCGACACGGAAAGCGTTGGCGACGACATTTCGAATTTGGTCGACACGAGTCCGACCCATTCGTCGGAAGGTCGTGGTAGCAGTGGAGGATTCACGCTCAACAAACAAGAGTCGGCCCAGCTGGATGAAATTATTGTGTAATGTGAACCTTCAAGTTGGCTGCGATTAGAGGGGACAGGAAATGGCATCTTGTTCTGCCATGTCAAAGTACGAAGTGGACCCGAGTCCAACATGCGTGGTTGAGTGGTCGCACTGGGCGAATATAAACATATCTCCGAGCATTGCAACTGGTTGAAGCCAGTGCTGATGGAGGACGACCGGGTTGTTTTGCCATCCAAAGACTCGAAAGACACAGGATGGCACAAACATCATTGAACTACTTTGATAGAACTTTCTCTCCATCGCCTTGAGCTCAAATTCGCGAAAGTGGGAGTGGCAAGGCAGTTCTCCGAAACGCTGTACGTTGCGCCGGCTTGGATTGCATACTTTGCACTTCACACACAGGTGAAGTGCGCGCGTTCACAATGTTTTGTGGTGACGGTCTCTCGGGTGTACGTTTTGTTTGATGGGAGCGCACGTAGAACCGTCAACTAGTCAGTGCTGGGAGGACGCGTGGCCATCTACTGTGGAGAATCGACCGGGTATCGATTGGTCAAGTCAATACGAATGGACACACCACAGGAATTCATCTGAACGGCAGCAGGGACGACGTATAGTTGGTTTTTGTATACTACTACTCAAGAAACGCAAGTTGACTGACCATGTTGATGATAGCAAGACGAAACTGCATTTTATCTGGCTTGTGCAAATGGTTACGTGCAAATTGTGCGGGACATGCTCAAGTGCGAGTCTCTCGACGTCAACATGAAATCAATGGTGTGTGTTTGAAGTTTTGGGAATGAAAAAATTCTAGGTCGAGTGGACGGGTACCCTCGTAGCCAGTGAAAATGGTCATGCCGACGTCGTGCGTGCGCTCCTCGACAGTGGTTTGGTTGATGTAAATGGTCAAGTTTGGTTCGTCTTCAATTCATGGCGACTGCCATTTAGATTCACAATATGTCGTATTGAACCAAATTTGGGTCGGACAATCAGAACGCACTGCATGTGGCGTGCAAACATGGTCATGTTGATCTCGTACGCGCCTGGCTTGTGTGCGATGAGATAGATATCAATCTCCTTGACAGGACTTTGGTGCAGTTAAATGTTTCTCGCGAAGGATCTCTGACGAGTTACCGCATGTCATCGATAGACCACCGAGCCCCGCTACATCGTGCTTGTGAATTTGGACACGACGATATCGTCCGAGCTCTGCTCACGTGGGATGGAATCCAAGTGCGTCGGCGATCGTGTTTCCTTCGACAATGACGCACATGTAGAACCAACGGACGGGATTCCAAAATGCGTGCGAAAAAGGTCATGCAGGAGTCGTGCCCTTCTTGACTGCGACGCCATCGATGTCACGCTTGCCAAGGTGTGAAAATATTGTTGTCATGAGTCCGACAATTTTGTCAATCTTTTAAGCTAATCATATGTCTCTGTTGCGAGTCTAGCCCAACGTACCTCCACTTGCATGTGCAATTGCAGGGCATAAAGCAATACGAGACTGTCCACGCTTGTTTTGCTTCTGGTCGCGTGGCTATCCAAGATGCCCGGAACGAGGTACGCACGCCATATTAAAATTCCAACCAGTGACGATCGATTGAATTATCGATCGACGACCTCAACATGTCGGTCGATACGACTGATGACGTGGCTTTTGAGTTTCTATTATGTACATTTAGTCGTCGAAAATGTCGTCCGGTGCGAGGGCATTTGGCGGCGGTTGCACAAAGCTCGGGAACGTCCGCTGGCGAATTTTATCAAGCTCTTGGCGCATGAATTCAATCTCCTCGGACTGGGCCTTGGCCAAGTCCACGAGCTTCCGTCGCACCGTGATGGCTTTGAGTTTGTTGTCGGGTTTTCCTGGCGTCGACTTGAGCGCGCTGGCCCGCCGACTCGCGACAATGTCTTCTCGGATGTGGATGTGCGTCTGGAGGTCCATGAGTTGTCGCTTGAACTGCTCGTTCTCTTTCAACCGGTCGCCGAGCTGGGCCTTGAGCGCCGCCGTCGCTTTCGTTTGCTTGGTCTGATGGACATGGTGGTTCTTCCCCATGTAGGCAAGTTTGGATTCGAGCAGCGTCTGTTCCTGCTTTTGCTTCTCGGTTGCGTCGCCCGTCGTGACGAGCTCTTGAAGGTTCTTGGTCACACGGAGCAGTTGCAAGTCCGTGTAATGGTCCTCCATGTTTTTCTTTTGCATAGCCAGGTACGCATGCTCCCATTCCATCAAGTTGATGTTCTTGCGGAAGTTTTTGATCTTTCCAAGGACGCCAACTTGGTCGTGGCCGTGCACTTGGATCGTTGCGTTCAGCGCCTCGACGCTGGCCCTCGAAATCAAGAGCGCGCTTTCGGTCTCTTCAAACAGCGTCGCGAGGTCGTCGCCGCCGCTCGCTTCGTCTTGCCCCTGTTTGATCTTGACTAGAATCGGATGGTTCTCGCTGTTGACGTCCATCGTCGACTCGAGCTCGGCCAGCGCATGCGAATACCGCGCGACCTTGTCTTCCAGCGCGGCCAACTTGGCCCCCGTGAGCTCCATGACATCTTTGGCTTCGACGAATGCGTCGTTCTTGGCCTTGACGGCCTGTTCGGCCGTGATCTTTTTCGCGCGGCACTCGTTCAAGACGGCCCACACGATCGAGTCGGTCGCAATTGCCTCGGGTCGGTCGACGTCAGGGTCAAGGGGCAGGATGCGCTTCACTTCTTGTTTCTTTTTCTTCGTGTCCAAGTGCGCAAACGGATCCAACGTTGCGTCGACGTCGCTGCTTTCATGCTCGCCCATGGACGACGACACGGCCCGCGTCGACCCTTTCTTTTTGTTGCTGTCGCCGTCCGCCGCGTCGCTGCTGCTCTCAGTGTTGCGTCGTTTCCGGTAGAGGTCGGTGAGCGCCCGGAGGACATCATGTTCGAGCGGCGCGCCCGCGGCGTCTTCAATCTCTTTCGGAAACGCCTTTTCGCACAACTTGTCGTCGTCGACTGCTTTGTGCCACTCGTCGCGACACGCGTCGAGGCGTGCGGTAAACTGCGCCGCGTCGGCGCGCAAGCCATCAATCTCGCGCGCGAGGACGTCAATCTCGGCCACGAGCAGCGTCTTTTCGTGGCAGCAATGCTCGTGGTCCATGAGGACTTCACCGAGACGGAGGATGTACATTTGCTGCGTGAGCACGCTGCTGCGCGTGGCCAAGTAGAGCTCGTGGAGTGCCTTGAGCTTGTCGTCAAACGCTTTGCAGACGTCGACAATGTCGAGTTTGGTTTTCTTGAGCTCCAAATCGAGCGCCTTTTTGTATTTTTCCTTGTCGTCGGCGAGCTTGGCGGCCTCGGCTTCGAACGCCGCGAGCTTTTGTTTCTGGTCGGCTGTCATCTCTTCGGGCGGGACGTCGTCCATCCACGCCTCGCGCGCGACGCTGGCCGCGACGATCGTTTCCTTTTTCGTCTCAAGCGTCCCGTGCATCATGTCCTCGAGCGCGCGGCCCGCGACGTCGTCCTTGCGGTTCTTCTCGTCGGCCGCGCGCTGCGCCGCCTCGGCCGCCTCGCGCACCTTGCGCATCTCCTCTGTCTCGTACGGCGTCTTGGTCATTTCGCCGTCCTCGAGTCGCAGCATCGAGTCGGCACGCTCGTCGGCGTGCCACTTGAACGCAGTCACAGGCTCAACCAGCGCCAACTCGGCGCAAATTTCGCGGATCCGGCCGTTCTTGGCCTCGATTTCGTCCATCTTGGCTTCCTTGAGCTTGGCGAGCTCGTCGAATTCCGTGTTGTAGTCGCTCAAGAGTTGCCGCTCGTACGCTCTCAAGAGGTAGAGCTGCGTCCGTTGCTGTTTGCGCGTGCGGATCATCGCGGGGTGGTAGATCAAGTCGACGAGCCGAATTGGCCCCGCTTCTTTTGGCGACTCGAGCTCGTCGCTCGCCTTTTTCGCAAGTGGTGGGGACACGGGCGGTCCGCCCTTGCCCTTGTCTGTTGTCGTCGCCGTCGTCGTCGTCGGCATCGCTACGTCAGTCAACTTTTTGCCAATCGATGGATGCAAGAGCCCTGCGTTGACCATCCATCCAATATTCGCGGGGATGATGTCTCCGTGATGGTACACGGACGACCGGCGTCGATGCGCCGAGTCGCTTCTCGCGTCGGTCGGTTCAGCCATCGCCATGGCGAACTCGACCTCACGGAGTCGCTCGACCATATCTTGCGTCCGCTTCTCGGCCGCGGCGAGCTTACGCATGGGGAAATTATACACCTTGAGCGCGGACGACGCGAGTCCGTGGAGTTGCGTGCCCTTGATTTCACTGGCGTCCCAAAACTCTTGCTTCATGCGGTCGCGGACAATGTTCATTTCCGCGATTTGGCGGCCAATGTGGCGTCGCACTTCGTTGGCACGCGTGTCGTTTTGGGTGAGCAGCGCTGCCTCCTGGTCGCGGTTGATGACAAATTCGTCACGCGCGAGGGCTTCAAGCGCTGGCAAGTCGGCGTTGTGCTGAAGCATCGTCTTGAGTTTGAGCTGGATTTCCGCAAGCGGGCCGCGGATGCTGTCTTTGACAACGTCAAATTTCGCGCGCGCGACATGGTCTTGGTCGTCGGCGTACTTTTCCAAAAACGGTTTCGGGTCGTCGGTCAGGACGAGCCGGACCTTGCGTTCGTACACGTTGGTCGCTGCCTTGTCTTTGCCACCAGTCAAGTTGACATAGAGCGGACTTGCACCCTCCGCGACGCTCTTGAAGAGGATCAACGTCTCTTCCAGATGCACGTCGACGCAGTACATGGCGCCGTCCGCGCCGACCGTGTACACGTACAGATAGTCGTCACACGTTGCAAACGCGAGGTTGGTCACGGCGCCCGCGTGCAAGACGAGGCTCTTTTGTTTGCGGATGTCCATCTCAACGTCTTTGAGGTACACGGCACTGCTGCTGCGCTTGGTTTGAACGAGCCAGAGCGTGAGGATGCCGTCGGCGCCGCCCGTCGCAACGATCTCTTGGCCTTCCTTGGACGCGAGGATGCTCCGTGCGATGCATGTAAGTGGCTTCCCGTGCGCTTTCTCGTGCAAGGCTTTGTACTCGACGTCTTTGGCACTCCCAGGGGCGTCGTACAGCTTGAGCAAATGGATCGTTTTGGTCCCGCGATGGATGTACGTGAGCATCTTGCCTGGCGTGAGGAGAAACGTGCCATGGTGGGCCGCTGCCGCGAGCGCGTTTGCGCCGAGTGGCGCCAGCGTCAGCGGCGTCGCACTGTGGTCGTCCAAGTTGACGAGCGGCGCGATGTACACGTGTGCCGTCGCCGTCGTCGCGACAAAGTACGTGCTCTCCAGGCTCGACGTCGGGACCCACTTGGCCATCGTCGCGGCGGCCGGCACGTGCACGAACGCAACGACGCGAAACTGCTTGTCAGGTTCGAGGCTCACGACAAATATGGTCGTGTCGAACGAGGACGCGACGAGCGCCAGCGGGAGCGACGGGTGGATCTCGACTATGTCGAGCGGCGACGTGCAGACGCGGATTGTGTGCAGCGGCGTGATGTCGACGGTCGTGGGCGGCGGCGATTTGCTCAAACAGACGATGCGGAGGCGGCCGGACGCGTCGCCGACGAGCACGATAGGATCGAGGTACCGCGCGGCGACGCTCGTGATCGCGGGCGGCGACGAGGCTTTGTCAAAGAGGTCGCCGAGGTCGAGCGCGACGACGGCGCGGCAGCCCACGACCGTCCAGACGTGCAAGAGGCCCGAGACGCCGCCCGAGACGACGACTGCGTCGTTGGTGGTGCCACCGCCGGGGATGAGCACGGCCAGTGCCAAGACGGCGCCGCTGTGGCAGAGCCCGAGCGGGGACGGCGCGACGACGGTGGCGGCACTCGTCTTGTCGTCGTCGTCGACAGCATCGACGCACGCCTTGAGTTCGTAGAGCGCCCCTTGCGTCGTGCCCACGACGAGGACCGTAAACGACGGCGACGACGCGACCGCGGCGACCGTCGCGGGCGGCGGCAATGACACGGCCTGGGCCAACGTCCAGTCGCCGTCAGCGGCCAGCCACCGGAGCGTCCCGTCCGAGAACGCAACGACGACGTGCTCGGCCGTGAGCAGCATGGCCGTCGCGACGAGCGTGCGACTGAGTGTCACGAGGCCGCGGATCGCGCCGGTCGTCGCGTCGAACGTGAGTATTTCGCCCAGCTGGTTGGCGACCAAGACGCCGCTCGTCTTGTCCCAGCAGTGGCACACATACTGGTGCCGCTTCTCCAATGGATCGTCTGCCTGGTCATTTGGGTGGTGTTCGTTGATGCCTGTGACGTCGGCCAAGACGCGCTGCTCGCGGGATGCGTCGTGCGACAAGGCGCCGTCAACGTGGCTGAAGCAGAAGCCGCGCTGGCCCTTGCACACGCGCCAAAACGTGACGCTTTCGTCGCTCCCCGTTACAAACGCATCGGCGCTCAGCGGGTTGAACGATGCGAAAGCGACGCGCCGCGGGACGCTTGCTTGGCACCCCTCGAGGAGTTCGAATTTGTCCACGTCCCACACACACACCTACATGGCACGTCGGGTTTGTTGGATGATGATGGAAGGGCGTGTACCTGGTTGGCATCATGCGAACCGATAGAGAGGAGACGTGTGCCGCATCGGGAGAAGCGGAGCATGTAGTACTCGAAGACAGTCGAGAGGCCGCTCGGGTGTTTGAGCTTGCCACGGAATTTCTACGACGCGACGACGGCGGCGTTGGAGACGATGGACAAGGACGTGGCTACCTTTTCCGGGAACGAGTAGATACAAATCTCCGCGTTCTCTTCGCATGCCGCGAGTGCTATCTCGGACACTTTGACGTTGGCCGCGAACGCAGTGATGCGCGACGGCTTGGCGCGCTGGAGAAAGTGCTGCGAGTTGGTCACGATGGACGAGAACTTGAGGAGGTTGCCGCATTTCGTGAGCGTCGTATGCTCGTCGGTCATGAGGATGTCCCCTCCGTCGTAGGAGAAGGCATGCTTCGGAGTCGCGTCCACCGACATCTGCGGCGCGCCGCTAAAGATACGAAAGGGCGCGGCGACGGCGGTTTTTCAAGTTGGGTGCGCGCCTTCCTCGTCTCGGATTGGTCCACGCGTGGGCCAATCCCACGCGAGCGAGACGAATGGTCTGTAGATATCCGGATCCGGATAAACGACCCAACGTCTCCACATCTTTGTGCATCATCTCGGAATTCGCATGAGCTCGACGGGTTCAACTTCGTCGTCGCCGCACGCGACAAGTCCTGCGTTGGTCGACCCGCAATACCGCCACTTTATCGGCGGTGCGCTTGGTGGGATGACGGCTGCCATCATCACATCGCCGCTGGAAGTCGTCAAGACCCGTCTCCAGACTCAAGATGGCCGGTGCGTGTGTCCCTTCATCCTCAACACTCACTCATGTCGTAGCGAGAGCATGGCGCGGGCCTGCAAGCAACGCCTCACCACGTCCAATGTGCTCAAATCCATCTTGCAGCAAGGTACTCGTCGTCTGTCATCCTTCCCTCATGCGACCTCCAGAGAGTGTGTTTGGCCTCTGGCGCGGGATCGTGCCCAACCTTCTCGGCGTCGTCCCTGCCCGCGCCGCGTACTTTGGTTGCTACGCCAAGCTCAAAGCTCTCTCAAGTGACTATGGTTACGTGGGCACGGTCGCCAACTTTGCATCGGCGGCCACGGCAGGCTGCATGACAGCGTCGCTGCTGAGTCCGATCTTTGTTGTCAAGACGCGGATGCAGCTCATGCCGACGCACCTTCCGGCCTTCCAGCTCACGACCGCATCATCGTCGTCGCTCGTCATGAATCCATCGACGACGTCCAAGTTTTACTCGATGCACGACGTTGCGCTCGACATGTACCGCAAGGAAGGCGCGGCGTCGTTCTTCAAAGGCCTCTCGGCGTCGTACTGGGGCGTCTCGGAAGGCGCGATCCAACTGGCGCTGTACGAAGAAATGAAGACGCGGATAGACGAACCGAGCAAAACCCAGCTCTTCTTCCTCGCGGGCTTTTGCAAACTCTTTGCTGCTGCTGCCACGTATCCCCATGAAGTCGTCCGCACGCGCATGCGCGACCAGCGGACGCCCACGGATGGATCTCAACCACGGTACGACACTTGGAAGCGACGACGACTGCTAATGACGACGATGCAGGTATCGGAGTATGGTGCAATCGATCCAAACGATCTACAAGGCCGAAGGCCTCCGTGGCCTCTACGGAGGCATGCCAGCCCACCTGATGAAAACCGTGCCAAACGCAGCCATCATGTATGTTGTGCTCGAAATGATCGTGGCCAACTAGAGTAACTCTATATTTAATACCCGACACGGTTGTCGATCATGTGAGCAGGATGTGACGTCATGGTTGGGCGATCGCAAGCCATTCAAACGAGATGGGCCCGACTGTATCGTTCGTCATACGGTGTCGATATGCGCGTGCGACATGTGTCATGGGTGCAAAGCGAAACCGCAGACAGGATCGTCAACAGACAGGATCGTCAACAGACAGGATCGTCAACAGACAGGTACAGGCCGTCCAGATTACCAAGAGTTGCAAGGCATGGTTGATGACTGTGCAACTCGTGCGCGCTACACAACTGCAACGCCATCGAAAGAGACAATTATTTATATTTCTGCGTGACTCCCACGACGAGACGCACATGCCTTGATTTCAGACAACTCTACAAGCACTGATATCAGACTACAGTGTACTCCAGGACTACGAGTTGGTCTCAAATTGTGGACCCGCTCGACGAACTCGGGTGTGCATCACGAACATGGGGTGGTACAACATGACACGACAGGATATCTATGTGCGTGGCTTTGTTTGATCGTTACGACATGCACCATCGTTGGTGGCGACGGCACCATGTTTGTCGCCGCGGAATCCGCTTCCAAGCTGTCGTGCTCCCATGCTCCAGTATAGAATCAAAGTGCACGTCATGGGCTACTTCATGTCGACCGTCTCTCAGTGCATCGACTGACAGATCGACTTGAACGACGATCTTTTGAAAGAGTCGAGCTTGGTTGACAAATGTCTCATGGCTCGAACGCGCTCTATGGACGGTTGCGCCAGGGGACAGGTTGGCGACCCCGATGGAGTCAGTCAACTCTGCTGCCCCTTCATGCATTCACGTGTTCATGCCTCCAAGCTCGACAACACAAATCAGAGGCGAACTAATTGAATCGATTACAACGCTGCACTTGAACCACGAGGATTGGGTGGTGGCCACGCCGCCGCCACGGCTGCTGCTGCTTCGATGGCGCGGAACTCGGTTTCCGCGTAGAGCTGGTGCTCTGCCACTGAAAAATTCGCGCCGTCGTCGTCCATTTCGATCCACAATATCCCTGACTCGTCACAGCCAACGACATGGCACCCGTGGAAGTGTGTCCGGTTCGCGCGTGTGTACAACTGCTCTCGTTTCTACGAGCGAAGCAACATGAGGCCTCAAGATGTGCACGTCGTACGTACCTCGAACTTGCCAACTGTTGAACGAGAAGCCGCCACGGCAGGGGGAGGACAAAATGCGTCTGGTGGGGGCTTGGCCTCGGCGTCGTTGTGGTCAACCACCGCATCGATAACACCAATCTCGTCAGCTTTGCCTTCTTCCTTTACTACAACACTGGGTCTCGTTGCAACCTTGGTCAAGACGCTGGGGTGTTGACAGTGCTCTGTCGTGTTGGCCTGCATTCCCTGGCCATTGAATTGGAGGTGTCCAAGGGTTGCCTACTAACCTGGGTGTCCCAAGCCACGTCAATGCCGTCGGGTTTGGTGGCATCGAGGCACACGTGGGTCGTCGTTGGCACGTCGTCAAGATGACTGTCCCACGGATCGACGTCGTCGTCGTCGTCCAAAACCGCATTAGCATCATCTTGTCTGAAAGTTACAACGCGTTTGCGTTGCTTCGAAATCCAAGTTGGAGGTTGCGGCGCCGGGTCCATGCGGCCTGGGAACAGAACGTTTGCGCTGGGCCATGCCCCGTCGGAGCTCCGCCGGCGTTTCATTCGGATCAAATTCGACTGCCGATGGAATGGACGTCCCGCCATGACACCGCCCGAGGTTGGGTTGTGCACCGTGAATGCGAGTGCGGTAGTCGCACTTGGAGCCACATCCGTCAAGATAGTAGGACGCATCCGGCTCGTGGCGGTACGTACCATAAAGGTCTAATGAAGTAAATCCAGCAAGCACACAAGACGGACCACGTGTTCGCTCACAGCGGCGTCCAACTCGTTCTTGTCGGATGGCGGGCGCCTCGCCGGCGGGTGCCCGGCCAAGAAGGCGTCGTGCATTATGTCGCCCCAAAGCCTGAGCTGGCTCGATGCGACGACATTTCTACGATTTATCACAACTGTGATCAAACTGTCGATCACGTACATCTTGTGCGAGCCAAAGAGGTAGACCACGCGTACGTTTTTGTTGTCATTGGTGCCAGCATTCTGCATGGCGCTGATGTCGTGGTCTAGACAACGACAATATCAATGACACCGATTTGAATGACGCACCATGGTAGAAAAGAGTTGGCGGGAGGGGCTTTGTTCGGTCTACTACGAAGACTGGCCACCACACGAATTTTTCACGGAGCAGCCACGCGAGGCGGCCAGGGGGCACTGCCACCATCGTTGGTTTGGTGTTTTGAAATGAAGATAACGATGACCCCGTTGGAAAACAATCGAGTGGACGGCAAGTGGCCCCGTTGCACACAAAACGTTCTTGAAGGATACGCACCACCCCACACCTCCACCCCTAGGACTATGTTTCATACGACAGCTCCACGTGCGTGTAAAAATGTAAAATTGTCCTGTCTCATTTCGGATGCGACGGCGAGTATCTTGTGGACGGTATGAATGTGGTGCATTCAAGCGTGGCATGATTTGATACGAATTTGGAGGGGATCGCGCGAGCAAATCGAGCAACCAATCGCGCCCATTGGCTGAAACTAAATGAGAAGTTTTGATTGGTTGAAACAGACCAATCACGTCAGGGGTGAGTTTTGCTGTGCTTTCTGCGGATTTTGGTGACCTGGCGCGATTGTTCCAAACCAACCACGCCAAAATCCAAAATTTACAGAAAAAGCGTAATGTCGTCGCCCATCTACTTGAAGGATGGCCACGTCGGGGGCGAGAGAAGAGCGAAATTTGGGTCGTCGTGTGTATGAGGAGGGGCTAGGTTAACATGTGGACGCGAGTCCAGAGCCGTTCGCGTCGAACATTGCCAGCATGTGCTTGTCGCGGCTGCTGCCAGATTGAAGTTAGATGCTACACCGAGTATCTTGTAATGGATTCGCTTCGCACAGAAACTGTGCATGGGGGCGACGACATCAATTCAATGTACATTATGATATATGAATGGTTACAACAACGCCGCGTGAAAAACTGGGGCGGCGTGCGACAGATGCTGGATCGTTTCAGGCAGGGCCAATTTGAGGGTAAGGTTGTCGGTGGACGCGGCGCGGGTGCGAGCCCACGACGCGACGGCTGCCCATCGGGCATGCGTGTCATGGGTAAATTGAAAGGCTCGCGAAGCCGAGGGGATGTGTGCCAAGTACGAGCTCACATGGGCCAAGAAGACCTCGTCGTCGCAGTTCTCCACCGTGGCTTCTAGCAGATCAAGGGCAAACCAGACTGAAGCATCGCCGTCGGCCACCGTCGTCGTGCAAAAAGTGAAATACTATGTGGTTGTGACGACCGAGTTTCAAAGTGGCATGTACCTTGATGAGCACGGCGCGCAAGAGATCCGCGGTGGGGCTGGACAACGCATGCCGCCGACGCTGATGTACGAGTGTGCGGCACAGTTGTCGAAGCTGCGCAATGGTATTGGGGGCATATTTGTCGCTCTTTTTTTCAGACAAATAATAATTCTACAAACCATTCGTCATCCAACGTCGTCCCATTTGTGCGGTACCTCGATCGCGTCCGACACAATGGTGAGAATCTGCTTGGTGAATTGTGCTTCGTATTTGATCGCCACGAATTCAAGCCACTGGAGGAGCCCCATCTTGTGGATCAAAATGAAGTTGCCGGATGCCGTCACCACGGACCGGGCGAGGATTTCAAGCACAAACTCTTGGGTATACGTGTCGGCCAATGGCGAATCAAAAAATCCAATCAAGATCGAATATACATGGCGGCGTTGGAGTAGTTCAACGTCGACGTCCAGTTTCACCCCGCGTTTCACCTAGAGTCATTCATGACGAAGTGGGCTAACAGCAAGTGCGTACGAGATGCAGAAGCCAGGAACGTTCCGGTCGGAAAGTCGTCGAGCTCGAATTGAAGAGCGCGTAAAACATCGGCACGTCGTTCACATCGAGGGCCGAGCGCGCCAGAAGGAAGGCATTTACGAGCGGGAACATGAAATGGCCTGGCTTGAGAAGGGATGTGATGGCGTCGTTGACAAAGACCGTGATGAGGAACGGTAGACGGGCGTGGGGCGTATCAATGCCATTCTTGAGCGTCTCGAGCAGGAGGTGGACTTGGCGCCGTTCGTTGAATTCAAACGTGCGCGCGGTGGCACTCATAGATTCGTGGGCCACCGCCACGATGCCATAGGCGTACGCTCGGATGTCGTCGTCCTCGGCCGACAACCCGCAAATCGCAAACCTAGCAACACATAGTGAGATTCTAGAGACATATTGATATGAAACAAGGACATACCCCAAGATGCCCGATTGAAGAAGTTGGCGGTCAGGAATGTGGCTCGTTGAGAGGGGGTGGGCAATGAGAGGTAAGAAGTACGCGGGATCGTACACGGTTTGTGCGTGCTTGCACTCGAAGGGACCTTTGAATGGCCGCGTGTGAGGGAAATATTCGATCGAATGTTTCATCGTTGTCGCGTCGATTTCTTCGAGGAGCCAATGTTGCTCCAATTCACTCGTCGCGAGATGGTTAGCTTTGCCAAAGCAATACCCGACAGACTCGAGCGAGAGATCGTCGTGGGATTCTTGGATCACTTCGAGGATGGCCTTGAGGAGCACGTCGTTGGTTGAGAGCGTCGCGCCGTATTTGGTCAAGACAAGACGGAGGAAATCCATGTCCACGGCAGCCACCGACGACTCGGTCTTCTTCAAGAGGACACCAAAGGCCTTGAGGAACGATTCATTTTCAGCCATGTGCTCAAACTTGGTCATGAGTTGGGCCAGGAGGGGCGCGAAATCCAGGGTCGGAAAGACGACAGCCAGCTTGGCCACAACGTCCAAGATGGTATCTCGGAAGTACCAATCCGAATTTGCCGCAAGATGGACCAGGAACGACTGGACCGTGGAGGCAGGCACCTTCTTGGCGGCATAGCGCTCGAGTGTGTCGAGTGTGAATGCGGCGAGCGCATCCAGTGACGCGGACTCTGTTGCGAAATCTTGACGCATGAGCTGGCCCAAGCCAAATCCAACAATCTTCGAGGCAAAGCGAGTGAGGTCGCTGCGTTGCGCCGCCGCAAGCAGTAACTGAAGCTTGCTTGCACTGAGCGGTTGCGATTCCTTGAGCAAAGTGGGCAACCAGTCGTCCAACTGCGCGTTCATTTTCGTGTGGGAGTACAATGTGTCGACGACTTGGACAAATGCGTGCATGACGTTCGCAGATGATGGCGCCACGTCATCCGATGCAAGCGTTTCTTCGACAAAGGACGGCAGCACGATCGTCTCGATCCATTCGACACAGGTGGGTTCGAGTGGCAGCGAGTGCAAGTACGCGGCGCTGAGCTGGATGAGACCACCGAGCGACTGAGCACTCCGCGTATGCTGGGCAAATTCATGGCGGCTGACGGGGCAACGACGGATGAGTTCCTGCAGGAGCGAGATGTTGAGCGCATCGGCCGGATCGGCCTGCAATTGAGCCCAGCACAAGTCGAAGAGCTCGCGCGAGACAGACGTGGCCGCCATGTCGTGTTGTTGGACATAATGCGTGATCCATCGCTTGGCGTCAGCAGTCTCAGAGGAGGTCGCCGGTTGGGCTTGCCAGAGTCGAAAGATTTTCTCAAAGAGCGCCGGGCGGGCGAGCGTCGCGTGTTTGGAGGCTGCAATGAGGTGCAGCGCCAAGGGGGCGTTGTAGTGTGTCGTGTGTAAAATTGATTCCAGGGCATCATGGAGGCGTTCGGGGGAAAGATGACGAGCTGTTACGACGGCCAAAGGCGAGTTCGACGGCTCCAACAGTGTGGATGGGGCACGGAAGGAGCCGAGCGCGTATGGCAGAACGAGCCATTGGCTCAGCGCTGCATTCGTCGAGACATGGGGCGACTCGACAAGTTTGGCGTGATGCTGCCACATGATGGTCCAGAAGGCGTCGCTGCTCTTGCCTGTGGCCCACGTCAAGAGAAAATGCAACGCTTTGGCTGACTGCGTGACCGCTGCCGTGTAGGTGGCATGAGGTGCAAGCCCCTACAACGAAATAGCAACACAATCCACTGGGCAAAAGAATGTACCTGGTTGAGGCGTTCGAGGTAGACACATAGACCGTGCGTCAACTGAACGCTGGCCAATTGCACAGTCTTGGTGTCCAACGTGGCCGATTTCAAATACGTCAAGAGCTGCTTCGTTTCGATGGATGGAACCACACCCGTCGCGAGCACAAACGGCGAGTAGAGGGACGAGAGCACCAGGTCGACGGGGGCTGCGTCCAGAAATTTCTTGGTTGCCTTTGGGGCCGATTTGTTGCCGAGGGCTTTTTGGAGCGCGGGAGACGCAAAGATCGAGCGCGAGCGATGTGTTTGGACGTATGAATAGACAGAGTTAAACGATCGTTTTTCTTGCCAGATTGCCGTCAAAAGATCGTCAGAGAGGACAAAGCTGCCTGGAATCGCTTCCAACGAGTCGATGGCTTGGCGAAGCGCGGTCTCTTTTGTGGACGAAGACTTTGCGGGCGAAGACTGGATCGGCGTTTCGAATAACGCAGAAGCGTTGGTCGTAAACGAGGCGACGAGGCGTTGCGGGTCTTTGACGACATGCGAGTCCATGGCCGAGAGCCACGAAAATGGATAGAGCGGGACAAGGGTCGCGAGGACACGCGTGGCGTAGGCGCTGACCAAGACCGGGTCTTGGACCTTGACTTGGAAAGGAAACACATCGTCCGCGTTGAAATACGCGACGAGGGCTTGTGTCATGGGACTCGTGTGTTGGTTTACAAACGCAAACGGATTGGCCGTGACGCCGCGAACGAGCTGGTCGAGAAAGGAAACCGATTCGGGCGAGCGCGCGAGCGGATGGAGCCACGCGTCAATCTCATGGGGCGCGTTGGCCTCGGGAACGGCCACGCCGAAGATTTGGAGCGCCGCCAGCACACGGCGGACAACCCGATACGCGAGTGTCGAGATGATTGCGTGTGGCGAGAGACAGTGGTTGAGCAAGAGGCGGAATTTCGTGGCGTCGCCCGAGACGATCCAGCCGAGACGCGTCGACTCGACGGATTCGAGGAGGTGGAGGAGCGCGCCTTGGAGGAAGAGAGTATCTTGGGTCGGCACGATGAGCTTGGAGACGTCGAATTTGGTTTCTTTCATCACGAGTGGGAGGTGGTGAAAGTAGAGCTGGAGCACCGAGAGCGCTTTGCCGTAGACCGCCGCTTTCTTGGCGTCGGTCGAGTCGGCGCGGAACTTGGTGCAAAGCGTGAGGATGAGTTCCGCGGGCGGGAGAATGCTCCGAAGCGACTTTTCCACGTCGGGGACGAAGGCCTCGACGAACGCAACGCGACGCATCACGACCGAGATCAAGTTGAGCGACGTATGCACGACGAGCAAGTCGGCGTGTTGGACTGCCTTGGAGAGCTCTTTCTTTTGGAGACCCAGCGGAAGCACGAGCTTGACGAGCGCCTCGTGCATGCCGGGAAGCGCGAGCGTCGCAGGATGCGCCAAGAGGGGCTCGAGGGGTGTCAACGGCAGATTGAGTGCCTTGAGGACAAACGAGGCAGCAGAAAACCACTTGAACGACGGTCGGGGTTCCATGACCGCATGAAACGACTGAAAAACGACAAGGATCAAGCCAGGGTACTCGCGCAAGAAACGGAAGAGGAGCGCTTCGCGGGTCGAGTGGGTCATTGTGGCCATCAAGTCAAAGGTCGAGAGCAGCTTCGAGACAACCTTCATGGCGGTGGTCGACCCGCCTCCTGAGACAGCGTCAGAAGACGTGTCGATCTCGTCGGTTGTTGGCACCAACGTCGATGTCGACGACGACGACTTGGCAGCCAGCGTCGCGACCTGGGAGACGCGATAGAGCGCGCCGGGTGCGAAGAAGAGGGCGTCGAAATACTGCTGCGCGAGTTGCACGGTGCGCTCGTCGTCGGCGTCCAAGAGTTTGAGCAATTGAGACACCGCGTACCCAGTAAAGACGTGGTGCTTGGCGCGGGTGTCGGTGCCGTTGAGCACCGTGTCGGCAAGGGTCGAGAGGACCGCGTTGGCGTCCTCGAACGTGTCTTCTTCGATGCTTTTGAAGAGCGCATGGGCAATGCCGTCGGTCTTGAGGGCGAAGCGATGCACATGCTGGTCGACCGACGTCGTCAACGCCAACGCAAACGCGACAAATGCGTGGCGGACACTGATTCGGCGCGGCGGCGCAGCCTCGGTCACATCAAACACTTTGTGGCGACGAACGCACAATTTCTCAAACGACTTGGCCGTGAAATCAAAGACGCGGACGAATTCTCGCGCGACGCGCGGGTGGACCTGGATCATTTCCGTGCACAGCATCAAGGTCGCGTACTCGATAAGGGGCTTGTCGGACCAACTCAACTGTTTCGAAATGAGTTCGATCTTGGTCTTGAGCACGGTCAGCGCAACCGCCTCGGCGACCGACGGCTTGTGCTGCTTGAGGTTCTGGAACACAGACGTGAGCAACTCCATCGTGATGGGGATGATCTGCCGCGTCTTGTCTTCGCCCCACAGCGCGCTGCCCCACAAGTCGACCAACGGTTCCGATTGAGGAGAGATATCAATGTACGCGCGCAGAAGCGGACACGCCGTCGCGTCGGCATCGACGGCCGCATGGAATTCGCGGAGTGTCTTCACCACAGGATCGAGCTGCCCTTTCCTCACGTTGAGGAGGAGGTCACGCAGTACCGAGCTCGACGAGGCAGCGGTCGTCGCCTGCTGCTTCGGCTTTGGCGACGAGACGCTGTCGTCACTCTTGGCCTTCTTCGGTGCCGATTCCTGACCCTCCGCGCCGCCTGGCTTCAGTCCGCGCTTTTTCATCGTTGAACGAGCACCCCTTGGATCAAAATGCTGGAAATGGATTGGCTCTCGGTGCTTGACACCATTTTATTCGCCACCTTGATAAAACTCGGGCTCGAGTGCGTTTTATTTGATTAAACGCTACGTTTTAGAATTTTAACCATACGTTTTACACCTCCCTTGAAAGAGGTAAAATTCACCACACCTGGCGCACCAACATGGACGAAAGCAGCAGCGTCGCCAGCAAGTTTCCGACAGAGGCCAAGGGTCTCTCGATCATCGACGATGGTGCGGGTCCCGCAAAGCCGCGCAGCAAGCCCATTGCAGGCTTCGTGTCGACGTCAGTTTTGTCCTCGTCGGATGGGGTACGTGTTGGAAGGAGGACGCTCCCACGCACGATGATGGTTGAACGTAGTTGTTTGGGGACAACGTCGAAGAGGTTCGCATCACAGATCGCCCAGAAAGCGCCGACAAAGTCGATTCACGTCCATTGTACGATCGTCTCAAGGAACAGAAGGACCAGCGGGATGCCGACTGGAAGGACAAGAACAACCCATTTGGTGGGTCGATCTCTCCGAACATCCTCTCGTCGTTGATTCCTCGAGATAGCACCCCCCAAAGGATTAGACGACGAAGAAATCACATTCCTCTACGCGCTCGAAGAAGACCAGAAGAAGATCCAAGACGACATCAAGCGACAGCACGATGCCGAGTTGGCGCAGTTTGGTACGGATCGACTCGTCCATTTTCTCCAACACGACCATGTTGCATGTGTCTAGCCATGATGAAGCGAGGAGCCCACGCAAAGAAACCGGCGTCCGTGGTGACCTCAAAGGTGGATGTGACCCATGTGCCCCTCGAGAAGCAAGTGACGCGGGCATCGGTGAAACCCAAAGCCAAGAAACAAAAGGCGAGCGAGGCCGAGGGGACGAAACCGAAAAAGCAAAAGACCGCGGCGGTGGCAAGCTTGGTCGCGGCTTATAGCGACGACAGCGATTAAATTTATTTGAATGCCATGAGCGCGCCAATGCGCTTGGTCGGTTTCCTCAGCGGCGGCGACGACATGACGCACACTTGGCGCTTTTTCATCGGTGGCCGCTTGGGCCGTTCGGGGGTCTTGAGCACCATGGTGTGTCGTGCGGGTTGAGTGGGCGGCGGCGCGACCGATGCGACGGGGACGACCGCTACGGGGATGAGCTTGGGAGCTTTCTGGACGATGGGCAAGCTCTTGGGCTGACTGGATGAGAGAACGACTTCTTGGAAGAGGGGTCCGCGGAATGGCTAACGACAAAGATAAAACACCGAGTGCCGCGCCGCCACCTTACCGTTGGCACATCGCGCGCCGAACTCAAGGATTTGTCCTGCAGTGCTTTGGCGATGGAGCAATCGGCAGACAAGTTTGATTCTTTCTCGGGTTCGGCGGCTTTGAAGACCTACGCATTGCATGTGAGTGCCTCATCGATGAATTGGCAGTGGCTCACCATTGATCGCTTCACGGGTTGCTTCAAGGGCACGTCATACGCCGTGATTTCCATCGTCTTGTACAACCACTTGAATGTCTTTGGCAGCATGGTTTGGAACCGACTCGCCAAGGACTCGACGACGAATCGGCTAAAGGCAGACTGCTCGGACGCATCTTCCATCGTGCTCATCATCGCGAATGCGTCCATTTTCATGGCCATCGCCGAGAGGAACGAGTACAGTTCCTTCTTCTCTGCCTTCTTCATCGGGTCGACCTTTTGTGCCGCCGCATGTGCAAGACGACACACGACTTGCAGTTGAAGCAGACGCACTTTTTCGTGGTGGTCTTGCACACCTTTCAACGAGGCTTCAGGAACGATCAAGCGGTCGAGGTCCTCGACCAGCTTTGCTGGCCCCTTTGGTCGTGACGATGCCCCGCGCACGCACCGATCCGCGAATGCAATGACATCGACTCCGCTGTCTGGTACACATGCCGCAGCATACACGTTCGCGACTGCCTCCATCCTCATCTCAATGTGCTTCTTCCACCTGCAAATTGATCCAGCGCGTCGTGGTTGAAAAATCCATTTGAGGCAACGATATAATAATATTCATAAACTACGTGAATTTATATTGCCTATATAATTCTATATTATTTTATTTCGAGCTGAAACGATGCCTTTTTGGCGCCAAGTCCAAGTCGCAACATAGCCCTCTTAAATACGATATTTATAAACACAATACAAAACTAAATATAGTTTGGAAGTACGATCGCACTTAAAACGAACTTTGGCGGCAAGATCATTAATTTCACGCCATCATTCAAACAATTCCAGGGGCCATCATGGATGATGACTTTGCCACCGACACCACAGACGCTGGCTCGTCCTTTGTGCTGATGGCGGTCCAAGTCCGCTCAAAGAAGCAGCAGAACGAAGTTGGTGTGGCCGTCCGTCGCCCGCGCCCGCGCAACTCTTGTGTCCGAAACTCCCCTGACGAAGACAAGAACCAGTGGGAACTCGTCTTGTACTCGTTCAGCGACTGCAACCAGTTGTCGACGCTTGACAATCTCCTCGTCCAAGTCGCACCGTCGGAATGCTTTGTCATGGACGGAGATAAGGACAGCGACAGCAAGATCCTACGCCTTCTCCTGCAATCGCATGGCGTGGCGCGGACGCCTGTGCCGAAGCAACGCTACAAGGTCGCATCGACGTCGATCGAAGCCAATCTGTGCCGCCTGCTTGGCACGTCGTCTGTTCAAGCGTCCCATCGACTCGAGATGGAGATGGACTTGGCGTTGGGGCCGCTCTCGGCCATCATCGAAACACAATCGCTCATGACCGACACTGACGGCTACGGCACGTATTCACTTTCGACGGGCAACGTCGATTCGGTGATGCAATTGGACCGCGCGGCGTTGACGGCGTTGAATCTCCTCCCCGACCCCATGGCGGGCACCCAAACCCAGAATGCGAGTGTCTTGGAGTTACTCAACCGCGGCAAGACGGCCATGGGCCGCCGCATGCTCGAACGGTGGATTCGCATGCCGCTCATGGAGACCGATGCCATCACGGAGCGCCAAAATGTCGTCGCCACTTTTGTCCACGAGTCGACGTTGCGCATGGAACTGCTCGACGAATGCATGAAGGCGTTGCCGGACCTCGAAAAGCTGGCCACGACGTTGGGGCGGCTAAAGTCGGTCAAATTGGACCACTTGGTGTCTGTGTACGACGCGGCAAAGTACATTGTCCCGCGCATTGTCGATGCCTTGACCGACCACGAGACGCTCCATGCCTCGTTCAAGACCCCGCTGGCCAAGATTCAGCACGACTTTGGTGGCTTTGTCGGGCTTATCGAAGAACTAGTCGATCTGAACAGTCGGCCGACCGTGACGGTGAATGCCAAACACGACGAGGAGCTGCAGGAGATCCGCAACTCGATGCACGACATCGAAGAATCGATCGACGAAGAACACGCGCGGGCGCGTGACGACATTGGCGGCGACATCAAGTGCGAAAAGGACAAAGTCCGTGGGTACGTCTTCCGCCTCATCAACAAAAAGGAAGAGGAACGTCTGTCCAAGATGAAGGACGTGCACATTTGCCAAGTCCTCGTGAACGGGCTTTACTTTACCACGAGCACGCTCAAGAAACTTGGCAAGGCGCACCAACAACTTGTCGCCGACTACGACGCGCGCCAAGCCCACGTTTTGAACGCTGCGATCGAAGTCGCGGCCACCTATGTGCCAGTGATTGAGTCGGCGGCCAAGGTGTTGGCGACGCTCGATGTCTTGCTTGGCTTTGCCCACGTCGCGTCCCATGCCGGCTACTGCCGCCCTGTCCTCGGCACATCTTCCGTCCTCCTCAAAGACGCGCGACATCCGTGCGTGGAATTGCAAGACGGCGTCGAATTCATCCCGAACCACGTCGAAATGGAGCACGACTCGCGGTTTCAGTTGATCACGGGACCGAATATGGGCGGCAAGTCGACGTACATTCGCGCGCTCGGCGCGATTGTCGTGATGGCGCAAGTGGGCAGCTTTGTCCCTGCCACGTCCGCCATGGTACGTGCCTCGTTCCGACGTCGTATGAAATATTTTATTTGTAGTTGCCTCTCGTGGACAAACTCTTGGTACGCGTCGGTGCAGGCGACATGCAACAACGCGGTGTCTCCACGTTCATGTTGGAAATGCTCGAAGCGGCCGTCATTTGCAAAAAAGCCACGGCAAAGTCGCTCGTGATCATCGATGAACTCGGCCGCGGCACGTCCACGTATGATGGGTTTGGTCTCGCCTGGGCCATTTCCGAGTATTTGGTCCAGCGCGGGTGCTGGTGTGTCTTTGCGACGCACTTTCACGAACTCACGGCGCTCTCCAAGGAAGCTATCGGCGTCGTCAACAAGCACGTTACCGCCCACACAGCCGACAACCACATCGCGATGGTCTACGAAGTCCGCGACGGCCCATGCCTCGAAAGCTTTGGGATCCACGTGGCCGAAATGGCAGGCTTCCCAGCGCCGGTCGTGGCGCAAGCCAAACGCAAGGCGAGCGACCTCGAGCATTTCGACATGTCCAAAGCGTCCAAGAAAGCCAACGTCGGCGACTTTAAGAGCCATTTCGGGGCCCTCGATGTCGCGTCCCTCTCGGACGACGCTGTCTTGGCGGCCGTTGCCAAGCTGTTTTAATATTTTTATTGATTGTGGTCCCCACTCTGCATTGGTTCCTAGACGAGCTTGTTGATGAGAGAATTCAAGTCGATGGGTATTTCGGTGGATTGGAATTTGAAATCGCTTGAATGCCACGAGTCCATAGTTCTCTGCTTTACAAGTCTGACACAAGACAACTTTTGAAATTCATGAAGTCATGTTGTGGCCAGACACGTTTGCGGAATGTCCGCGTGTGGGTTTGAAATGTGCATTATTATAAGACATCTTACAACACACCACCTTGACCATCGTCACACTGTCCTGGGTGGTCACTGACACCGTCTATATCTAAGTCTAAAATAGCGGCCGCTGTTGGCGCTTGCCGAGGCGGTCGAATTGGGAGATCATCGAGGTCGTTCGTGCGGCCAAGTCTTTGGTTTTGTTGATCACTTGGCGGTAGACCGAGTCGTATCGTGTGTCCATGACGATCACGTCCTTCTGCGAGTCAATTTTGGCATCGAGGCGGGCGTTGCGGATCAAATCGACAATCCATCGCTCGGCGTCGCCCTTTTCGTTCATCGCGAGCTTCTCCGCGAGCATCGAAATGTCAATCGTGTGGTGGATGCGGCAGTAGATTTCAAACGTCAAGAGACGCGCGTTCTCCATAAAGGCCGCCATGTTCTTCTCGGCCAAGAAGAAATCGGATGCGAGCACGTTCTTGCACTCGAGCAACTTGGCCTGCGCCTGGTCAAAGTCAAAGTGCACGTAGAGACACTCGAGAAACTCAATGATCGGGTCCCGGTACGCCTTGTCGTCCACGTGCATGATGCGCAAGAGTTCCTTGATGAGATGGCGGCGCTTCTTGTGCAAGATCACACCCGCGGCCAAGTACCGCATCAACCACGGCGCGTTCGTTTGGATCGCTTCGAGGCAGCGGCTCTGGAGCATAAAGTCGACAATCGCATCGCGGCCGTCCTCGTGCCACGCAAACACAAAGAGCGCCCAGTGGAGCAACCACGTGCGCTGCTGTAGCTGTTCGAGCGGCGTCCGGTGGGGGCTGTCGATCGCTTCGTTAATGCGCGTAATGTCGGCGAGCGCGTCTTCCCAACGAAAGACGAGAATTTCCGCGGCGAGCTTGCCCCACAACGCATTGATGTACTTTTCCGACGCGTTCGGGACCAAGACGCCATAGTACGTCAAGTACGTCAAGCAGTCCTGGTAGTTGCCGCAGTCGTATTGGAGCTTGGCGTACTTGTACAAACCGTCCAAGACGTCGGTCGTGATCTAGGACACGATGAGACCAACAAAGAAGGCAACACATGATGGAATACATACGCCGTGGTGTTGTTCCAAGTACGCGGCGGTCAAGAGGCCGTCGTTCTGCAACGCGATGATTTTATCCTGGTCTTCGACGAGCTGCAACATGGCCTTGCATTGGCCCTTGGCGGCGCTGAGCTCCTCGACGATGGCGGTGCGCTTCTTTTCCAACTCCGCCGGCACCTTGGTCGACCCCGACAAGGATTGATGGATCTCGACCGCAAAATCGGCCATGCTCGTGGGCTTGAGCAACTCAAGCTTGGCGGCCATCAACTGCTTTTCCTCGTACATTTCGTTCGTGCTGAGGAAATCGATCAACGGGAACATGAAGTGCAGGTCCATGAACGGCGCCAACGTGTTCGTGAGGTCATACTTGGCCATCGGCGCGCCTTCGACTTTACTTTCCGACGCCATCTTCGTCTCTCTCTTTGAGTTATGATCCCAACAACCACTGGCTGAGACCTCAAGCACCCACCAGCAATTGGCACACTTGCCTTCAGTATGGTCCTTTTTTATAATGCTGTCATCGGCCATACAAACCCCTAGTCTTTTTTTCTCCGATTTAAATTTGCATAGAAAACCATGGCTTTCACCCCTGAATTTCCGGCCTGTCGACCCCCTTTCATTGACCGCATTCATGCAGCGGCCGGCCGCGCGTCAGCCGCCGCCGCGCACTGACGACACAAGGGTGATCTCTCTCGATCCTAGGTCCTTATCTATTGTCTACGAGACGGGTTCTGCTGCTGCTGCTGGGCCGCGGCCTGCATGAACTGTTGCATCCCCATCGCCATCATCGCCGCGAGCATGTCCGGCGTCACAGCGCCCTGCTGCGACTGCGCCTGGTGGGAGTCGTGGGCATACGCATACGCAGTCGCACCCGTGGGATGGACGCGCGTTCGAGCGACGTCAAAGTCCCGCTTCGTCACGGCGCGCTTCGTGCCCTTGACTGTCCGGTTCGACGCTTGGAACGCATCAATGTGTTCCCGGAGCGGAATCATGAGCGCGGCGCGACAGAGTTCCTTGAGGTCACTGCCGCTGTAATGCATCGTCTCGCGCGCGACTTGATCGAGATGGAGGTCCGACGCCATCTCTTCGTCGCGCAAATGCACCTTGAGGATCTGTTCCCGCTGGCCCGCGTTTGGCAATTCGACTTCAAACGTCCGCGGCATGCGGCGGAGAAACGCCGCGTCCTACAATCGTCAGAGAGGCGGCACACACACATGCGTCGACGTACCACATCGGCGGGCCGATTGGTCGCGCCGAGCACAATCACCCCAAAGCCGCCGTCGGGGGACGTGTCGACAAAGCCGTCCCAGAGCGCCATGAATTCCTACGACTGTGTGAGACATCGCAATCCAAAACAAAAATTCTACCGTCTTCATGGAATTGTACGTCGGGTCGGACGCGCCGCCACTCCGCGCGCCCATGAACGAATCGACTTCGTCAATAAAGATGATGCACGGCGCGAGTTTCTTGGCGAGCGAGAACGCGGCCTTGACGAGCTTCTGTGATTCACCAAACCACTTGCTCATGAGCGTTGAGATCTTGAGGTTGATGAAGAACGCGCCCGACTCTTTCGCGATCGCTTTCGCCAGCAGCGTCTTGCCTGTGCCCGGCCGCCCATAGAGGAGGATGCCTTTTGGGACCGAGAGCAGCTTGGATGACTGGAAAAAGTCGGGGCATTGCAGCGGCAAGATCACGAGGTCGTAGAGTTCGCGCTTTTGCTGTTCGAGCCCGCCGACGTCGGCAAACGTCTCGTGGAGGTCGTTTGGGTCGACGAGGTCGGCGGCGATGATCGCTTCGTAATGGTTCATCGAGATCGCCGACCGCTTCGAGTCTTCGAGGCGTTTCTTCAACTTGGACGAGCTTTCCTTAGACGCGTACATGTCTTCAATCATGGGTTTGTACACCTGCAGGGGGGGTCAAGGAGGCCGACGACGATCGACACGAAGGTAGAAGAGTACCTTGTAGAGATACTGCACGCAGACAACCGTCCCGTACAAAAGTAGCGCGTTCAACGCAATGTCGATGGCAGCTTCTGCCGCGGACATCTCGTTCGATGGCGCGGACCCGTTGCCGCGGGTCGTCGAAATGCTGTTGACGGGCGGCGCCTCGGCTTTGCTGTTCCCGGCGCCCATCTTTCACACTTCCAATCAACGTCGTGGCTGGAAAACCAAATACGTTCAATAGGTTTTAGTCGAGATAAACACGTTTTTACACAACGACGTCGTTGGATTTGACGGACCGTCGCATTTGCCGATCGATCGCGCGGGGCGGCCGCGCGTGCAAGGACCGAGGACGAGACCCGATACCACGGGCCGATGCTGCCACAAATGGCACCAAGCGCATCGTATACGAACGCTTCCACAGGGAGAAACTTGCCCACCAACCGCTATCAACCGAACCCAGAGAGACACGAGCATACTTGACTAGCGTTGTCTTGTCGTGGGGCCAGACGACGCATACAGCATACAGCGCGACGCCTCGTTCTCACTGTCTGAGGTACCGTCGCGTCGCCATTGTCGTTGAGGAGTCCTTCCGTCTGGCGAAGCAACCGTTCCTCTGCAATTTCTACGCCGTGATGCCTCTGGCGTCGATTCTTCCAAATTTCCGAACGAGCACCCCGGGGTACTTGAGTTTCAGCCAATCGGAATCAATTGCAGTGCCAAAATCAAATTTGATTGGCTCGTTTCAGTGTTTCGTCTTCAAACTGCCAGACCTTCCATCGAATCACTCTTCCTTCTGTCACTTTCTACCAAGAAAGACAAAAGCCCATCATGAATCCATCAGGCGGCGCCGCCGATCGCTTCTCGACCGAGATGAAGCCCAGCTTGTCGCAGATATCCCAGCCCAACGACCTCATCAGCTTGCTCAGCTCCCAACAAAGCCGGGACTTGGACACACTGTCATCGTTGGCGGCCGGGGACTTGGACGACATCTACTCAAAGGGGGACCTCGTCATGGCATTGCGCGATGCGAATTGGAACACCGCGAAAGCCTTCCTCTCGCTGCGAAAACAAGGCGAAGTTAACAAGAAGCGCGCACGCAACTTGGACTCGTGGGTGGCGGAAGCATGGCGGCGGCCGAAAAATCCGCGCCTGTCCCTTCCCGCCATGCCCTTCAACAGATTGCCCGGGGGCTACGCGCGCACCCCGCTGCAAGCAGCACGGGAACTCGACGAAGAAAACGCAGGTGTCGCGTCGACTGCCCCCGCGCGATACAGCAGCGACCTCGATGACTTTATCCCCATGAGCCAGCGGCATGTGTCGGACGAAACCCAAATGTCAGCAGACGACTCGTTGCTGATGCTCGAAGGCGATCCCACCGTCGCCTTGAACTTTTTGTCGCAGAATTTGGCGAGTCGGTTGAACCCGTTTGAAGAAGACGTCCACCACACGCTGGACGAAGTGTTTGAAAAGCTGGCGGTGCATGCGACGGCCGACACGAAGAGCCTCTTGAATGGGGCGTGTGCTGCCCACGCCGCGTCGGTGGCGAAGAAAGCCCAGGACTTCGACGCGCTGGAAAACTCGAATCAGCTCTTGGACATTTTGTCCTTGTTGCCCCACGTCCAGCGCCTCGACATGTTGGTATGGCTCCAATTCTCGCCTGCTTCGTGATGATTTACATGCAGGGCAAATCCATTTCTCCAAGCGACGAATCACTGGCGCAGTCAGACGAGACAGCCATGAAGAGCGCCCTGGAGGCACTCATCAAACCCGAAGACAAGATCAAAGCGCTCAACACAGCCTGCCGCAGCCACCTGAGTCGACTGCAGGCATATCAAGTGGCCAAGATTGAACTTGCCGGCATGCACGCGACGACGACGAGCCAACTGAAGGAGAAATTGGTCGAAGTGACTGGGTTGGTCCAAGCGGGTCAAAAGCAGGTGTCGCAAAAGGCGGGGGCGCTCCAGCGATGCCGCGCCGACGAAGACGAGGCCGCCAAGCAACTGCAGGAAATGGTCCAGACGCGTCGCGCAGAGTATGTGGCCGAGGGCGTCAGTGCGAGTGCCGCGCTCATCCGCGCCCAGACGGCTGTCTTCACGGGCCAGATGGACGTGGGGGCCGTGTCGGCCCGCGAGCAGCATGCGACCGCGGAACGCGCCGCCGAACAGGCCAAGACGGAGTGGGAAGGCGCGACGGCGGCCGATGCGTTTGGCATTGCTGTGCAAGCGCTCCTGCGGCATGTGGTTGGTTTGCGTCAAGACACCATGATGCGCGCGATGCGGGAGGTAGCGTGTCTGAACGAGGATGGTGGCTGCAAGGTACTGCTGTGTAGTTGGATGCGACTGCGACCGAAGCCAGCCGGTACTCGAGCCACCAGTTGAAAGCGTTGTTGCCCCGCCTCGTGGAAGAACTGGTCGTGTTTGACTCGGCGCTCATCCAGCGCGTGCAGCACTCGACCAAAGAAGTGGAAAAGGAAAAGGTGCGACTGAACGAACACGACGCCGTCATGGGCTCGTCGGCGCCCACTCGACGCAAGAATATTGAAGAAACGATCGACGAGTTTGAAAACGCCGTCAAACTGGCGCGAGAACTCATGGAGTCGACAGCGACGGAACAGCTGCGGCTCTGGACGATGCTCAAGGAAGTTGCCACGACGGACGTCGTGCATGTGCTTGAAGTCGAGTGCGACAGCCACTGGAAATTGGTCGATGGGTTGATGCGGGATGTGTTTGTGCAATTTGCACATTCGCAGACACCAGTGGTGGAAGCAGTCGAAGAGAAGCACCAAATTCCTGCACCTGTGCAAGCAGTGCCAACGTCCCCACTTGCGGAAGTCCAACCTCCTGCCTCGTTGGTGGAAGCTCCAGCGGCGACTGTGGTTCCCGCACCTGTCCCTGTACCCATCATGTGGCCGTAGGAGGGAGATACCATGTACACACGCATCAACGAAAATGCTTTTTACCCGTGCCAAGTCATCGCGTATGTACCCAACGAAAACAAGTATTCGGTTTTATACGAAGACGGGGCGATTTACAATGTTTCGGAAAACCACCTCTTCACGGAGGAAGAGTACGTTCAAATCCTCCGCCAAATGGAGCAACTGGAAGGCGACGAAGAGAAAGGAGGCTCTGGCTGTGTGGTCATGTAATTTATTTTCTACAATATGCATTGACGGGGTGGCTTAAATGCTTTTGTATGTTTGCTCAAATATGTGTTCTAGAACTTAGGGTAATACGCTCCCTTCATATTTTGCGTGGACCCTTGAATAACCATCGTACCTTAGACGATTGAGTGAATGTATTAAC
>VJMH01005152.1:0-59478 GCA_009835185.1 Aphanomyces stellatus | reverse complement strand
GTTCGCTCAATTGGCGCCACTGCTCGTCCAAGACGACTTCAACGTCGTCGCCGTCGACGTCCCTGGCCACGGCAGCACGAGCGGCGACGCTGCCGGCGGCGATTTGGATCTCACGGACGCCCGCGTGGCCCGCGCCATGACGGAGACGTTGGAAAAGGTGGCCGACCGCACAGGCTGTCGGCGCTTCTTTGTCCTGGGGCACTCGGTCGGCGGCACCACGGCCATGCAAGTGGCAGCGACGGCCAGACCGGGTTTGATCCATGGCGTCGCCCTGGTCAACTCGACGGCGTTTCGGCCGACGGTGTTTGAACACCCGCGCGCCGTCGTCCGCTTCATTGGATGGATGCTGACCACGTCCGCCGCCACGCGCGCCACAGTCGTTCCGTTTGCGCGCTTTGTGCTCTGTACGCTGGGTGGTTTTTCCAACAAACTGCGAGACCACGAGGTCGCGTTTTCGTTCCAACGTGCTGGCACCCACGACTACGCGACCGTGCGCAAGACAGCGCAGTGGATTCAGGCCTCGGGCCTGCCTGCCTTTGTTGCCAGAGCCATGGACGACCAAGTCGTTAACAAGGAAGTTGGCGACGAACTCTGCGAGGTGCTGCAACCTGCGACGAAATTGGAGTTTGAGCGCGGCGGACACAATATTCACAAGACCCATGCAGACCAAGTAGCAGTCGCGCTGAGGCAGTGGACTGCCAACATCTTGAGCGATGGAAAGGAGTAGGGAGTAGAAAGCTAGTAATGCATGGCTGTGGTTGCTTGAAGAGTGGGTGGCTGTTGAACTTTTGCCCACGAAAGGTACACAGGCAAATACAACAAGATGTAGAGTCAGGAGGTCGATATCAACGTTTTTTATTTGTGGGGACCAATCCGAGTAGAAAGCAGGCATGTCTAGGCTTGCGCTTTGGGCAATAACTGTTTGACTGACAAAGCGAATTGTGATGCGCAAGCCTCCCTCACAACGATACAATGGTTGTACATTTGGAGCTTCTAAACTTGAGAATACGGCAAGTTGATGGTCGAGACATATCCAGCGTAATCAATCTGATCGTGGCCCATGAACCATAAACTTTGTCCTCTTGCGGAGAGCTGCAAACGTGGAAGCAAGCCATGGATTCGTTGCTTCTACTGACAGCTTCTGCATCCAGTTCCGCCTCATAACATCACCCTACATACAAATGACCTCCAAATCCGTTGACGGCAGCTCAAAAATTCGAACGCCAAGTAGTACGTCCCCTCGTCTCTCCTGTCATTCTCAGCGTTCATCGGCAAGCTACTGCAAGATGCACTGTCGTGTCAACAGTCGTTCATGGAAGCCACTTCTCCATTTCAACTTTGGCCATGCCGTCATCCTCGCCACCAACAGCCGCTCCCACCGTCACCTCCAACGAAGTCGTCTTGTCTAACGGCCACACCGTCCACTTTGTCACTCATGGCCCGCCCAATGCCTCGCAAACGTTCTTCCTCATCCATGGCTCGGCGGGCTCCCATCGTTCGTTCGCTCAATTGGCGCCACTGCTCGTCCAAGACGACTTCAACGTCGTCGCCGTCGACGTCCCTGGCCATGGCAGCACGAGCGGCGACGCTGCCGGCGGCGATTTGGATCTCACGGACGCCCGCGTGGCCCGCGCCATGACGGAGACGTTGGAAAAGGTGGCCGACCGCACGGGCTGTCGGCGCTTCTTTGTCCTGGGGCACTCGGTCGGCGGCACCACGGCCATGCAAGTGGCGGCCACTGCCAACCCATCCGGCCTTGTGCGTGGCGTCGCCCTGGTCAACTCGACGGCGTTTCGGCCGACGGTGTTTGAACACCCGCGCGCGCTCATGCATTTCATCGTTTGGATGCTCACAACCAGTTGGGTGACCCGCGCACTCGTCGTTCCGTTTGCGCGCTTTGTGCTGTGCACAGGCGCGGGCTTTTCCAGCAAGTTGCGAGACCACGAGGTCGCGTTTTCGTTCCAACGTGCCGGCACCCACGACTACGCGACCGTGCGCAAGACGGCGCAGCGAATCCACGCGTCGGGGCTGCCGGTCTTCATGGCGCGGGCACTGGACGACCGTGTCGTGAACAAGGAGATTGGCGACGAGCTCTGTGAGGTCCTCAAGCCAGAGACAAAATTGGAGTACGCGCGCGGCGGTCATAGCATTCACAAGACCCATGCAGACGACGTGGCCGCGGCGCTGCTCAAGTGGGCGCAAGGCATTGAGACACGGAAGGCTGTTTAATGCATGGATTTACATGGAGTTTTGTGAATATATGGACACGGCGGTGCAAATATTTAGACGGCCTCAAGCCAACGCAGGGCATACTAGTACAGTTGTGACTTGGTCTCTCATGACGTAGACTTGCAAGTTCTCTTCGAGAACTATGGGCAGGAGTAAAGTAGTGGCTGGAATGCGGAGATCCGACTTTTCGAAAGGAAATCAGGTTTACGGTCGTGGGAGATTGCCGTGACTTCAACAATACAAACTTCCGCGTTGCGGACACTTGTCGACAACTGAAACCACATGTTTCAATGACGTAAGCGATATTGCCGCATGTGACAGACACCGTATCCGTCGCACGATTCCGTCGCACGATCGCAAGGAGACAACCAGCGATTGATGCCAGTAGCAATTTGGCGTCTTTCACAGCCAAACCAAATATATTCCATATGGTCACTGCACGCAAACCCCCACATCGGCACCCGAGAGTCCTCTGACGACCTCACCCTTTTCACTCGCGACCTTTGTTTTACGCTCCCACCGCAGCGTGTTTTGACTCTTCTCCTTGTGTCGACATGAAAGGCATTGGACAGGAAATGGACATTTGTGTGGTGCAACAGGCGGGGGTTAACCAGGGTTGCCTGGAATAAGTAGCGTCGTCAGGCATGTTGATGACTCCCGTAAACCTGTTTCGACCACTGGTGGAAGTCCCGAAGAAGGCAAAGGCAAACAAGCTCTTGGAGACGATGACCGAGCACCACAAGAACGACGGAATGAATTGATTAAGCGATTTCAAGTGTCTACAAATGGGAGCGTGTGGCCTTGTTTGTCGTGGCCCAGTCGACGAGCGCGTTGGCAAGTTCATCGGCGCGGGTCTTTTGGATGTTGTGGCCGCCGGTTCCAAACACAAGTTTCACAGTCGGGTGGAGCACGGCGCAGACATCTTCGTGCATTCTCTCCGAGAGGAGGCGGTCGTTCTTGGCGTAGGCGAGGAAGGACGGCATGGCCTTGTCGTGGATGGCGGCGGCGCTGGCCTGGACGAGGTCAAAGTTCTGCGTCGCCCAGCGCATTGTCGTGTAGGCGAACATGGCGCGCGGGATGCTTTGAGGGAAGCCCAAGACGTGGATCAAGATGAGACGGTTGAGAATCGACATCACGTAGCGAGTCACAGCCGAGAAAACGAGCAACCACCGCGTGAGTTGGAGAAACCAAAAGGGACGCTGGGTCGGCGGGACCTCAAACCCCAGTGAATTGAGAAGCGCGACGCCGGCAAGGTTGGTCGATGTCGCCGCCACTTGCATGGCCACTTGGCCTCCCATGGAGTGTCCTACCACGAAGAAGCCAACATGCGACGGCCTGGTCTTCACGAGGAGGTCGATGGCCTCTCGGACGGCGTCGACGACGCTGTCGTTGGTTAAGGCCCACCCACCGGCCGCGTCGGCCGACGTGAACATGTTGCCAGGGGCATCGATGGCCAAGATGTTGACGTTGGGGTGACGGAGGAGCATGGGCGAGATGTATCGGTAGTCTTGGTGCGTCCCAGGCGACCCATGCAACAAGATGAAGGTCGTGGCCGCGTCGGATGGACCGGCAGTGACGTAGTGGACAGCGTGGCCGTTGCGGAGCACAACGTGGCCTTCCTCCGAGGCAAAGGAACTGGAAGATGCCATCTTGATCGATGGGCCGACGTCGATTGAAATTGCGAATGGCGTTGGCTTTCGGCGCCTACGCCGCTGTGCGGCACGTCACGACCCACCAGCATGCATGTCCCAGGTGTTTTCGCGATCCTGTCAAATTTGATACCTGGGCAATATGCATACACGAAGCACAAATCCTACCCAACATTGATTTGCCGTCTTTTTTGGAAGTTTATTGGAGACGTCGTGCTATCAAGATGGGCAACACGACTGCCGGCCCATGGCAGGAGGGTGTGTGGTGGTGAATGTGTGTCCATATTGCACAATTTTCCTCCAGAGTTTGAAGTTGTAAAATATTACACGTTGTTTACTACTTCACGTCCCAGAGTCGTACGTCGTAGTAATTGGATATTTCAGGTGGACAGCCTTTCCACCGTTCCTCAGCAATTTTTTGAATTTCAATTGTGGAATGAAGCGGATGGCTTGTTGCAAGCGCGAAGACTACGCCGGAGTAATTTCGAGTGCAAATGACATCCACAATCAAATGAACATTCATCAACAGGGTACTTGTTGGCACTGCGCCCTGTGAACATTGATATTTTGATCAAGTAAGCGGACATTGACAAAGGAATCTCCACGGTGTAATTACACGAGGTCTAGTGACGCTCTCTTATGTCAATGGGGGCGAATGTGCCAACGCAGGCCACGAATGCAATTGACGCAGAGAGGTGACGATCTTGGATTGTTATACGAGCACATGCAGGTAGATTGCTCAATGTACACCTAGTCCAATACTTCAATGGTCAACAAATTTCCTCCAACGAAAGAGAGAGCTGAATTCGTTCATCGACTTTTGGAGATGAATACTGCCATGTATGGTACGCAAAGAACGTACAATAGCTGTCCCCCGAATGCCACCTAACAACTGACCTTTGAAGTCGTTCCACAAAGGGTGAGTCCTTTCTGCAACTGGTGTAACTGCCCGAGAGCCAGGCAATGGTCTCGACCGACACGAACGGCGACTCGTTGCTCGTGGCTGCGAGGCAAGGCAGCGTCGACGCGGTCAAGGCCCTGCTCGACGACCCCGAAACATCTGTCCACAAAACACGATGGGTACTGTGGATGGACTCTAGTCTAGGATTTGAGTCCATTGTTCTAGTCGGGGGTAACGGCGCTCCATCGGGCGTGCGAAGCAGGCGACATTGCCACGATCCAAGTGCTGCTCGACCATGGCGCTGCCGTGAATGCCCGAAGCACGTGGGTATGCTCTACTGCCTGCCGCCCTTCCTTTCGTATTGTACGAGATAGGGCTGGTACACACCGCTGCATGTTGCCAGTCGATATGGCCGAGAAGATGCGATCCATTTCCTCTTGGCGCACGGAGCTGACTGGAACCAAAAAGATAAGGTGCGAGGCTTGACCAAAAAGGACAGTCTCATGCTCACGTGCAGAACAACGTGACGCCATTCAAATATGCCGTCCGTGCAGGGTTCGCAGCCATGGCGCATCGCATCGACGAAGTAGTTGGTCAGCCAAATCCAGTTGATCACGTCCTTGTAGGCAGTCCTGCGAGCGGCCAAGGCAGAGCCACGTGCGCCAAACGAGGCAAAGTCAAAGGCGTTGTGAGATATGTTTTTATTTAACATAGTCCGACATGACTTCGGTCTCGCTCGCGTAATCGTGGCCCATTTCAACAAAGGACGGCGCGAGGCGGTGCGTGGGGCGAGGGCCACAGCAGTAGTGCTTTCGCACACGCCAGAGCCAGACGAGGACACAAATTGCGATGCAAACAACGGCAAGCGTGCCGAGGATCGACCCCATCGCCTTGTTGATGAGAGAGCTTCCACCTAGCAAGTCAACATACGCTGCATAAGAACGCAAGTAGACGGCGAAGTTCGTTGCCTGCGGCATCCATGGCGGCGGACGGCGTGGCTGTGGGGGTTGGGCCGGGCGGAAAGATAGGTGTCGACGTCATGTGTTGTGCCGACGAGGCGGCCATCACGGCTGGGAAGAAAACGAACGCACGTGGATGCATCGCACAATTGAGATATATGAAAAAGAAACCGATTGTCCGAAATTGCCGTTACGGCGGTTGCGACACGAAAAGTCCCTTTCGATTAATTCACGTCTATCAAGTGAGGCGGGCGCGTTGGCTGAGAAAGGTCGTGAGGAGCTCGAGAGCGACGGCGGGCTGGTCGCGGGGGACCATGTGACCGGCGTGGAAGACGCGAACAAATGTGAGCAGCGAGTGTGTTCGGATTTGACCCACCTGATCAGATTCAGAATCAGATGTGTGGTCGCACATGGATACTCGGTACCTCGACACCATTGACGACATACGGGGCGAGGGGGGCAGCGAGGTACCCATGTGCGCCGGCCCACTTGAGCTCCTTGGGCCACGCATCGACCCCGCGCCAGTTGCAGCGGAGGTCAGCATCGCCCGCGTAGAGCAGCACGGGTACATTGGCTGCCAAAATGGACTCGACAAATGGCCCATAGTTGGTCGCAACGTCGGCTAAAAAGTGAACAAAGACGTCGGGGTTGGTGGCTTGATAGGGTTTGGAGCGTTGGTGGACGCCAAGGCTGGCCTGGACAGAGGGGTCGTTGAGAAAGGTCGTGACTGAGTCGAGGCCCATGAGACACGCTTGCCCAATGCAATCCTGGGACAGGTTTGTGTCGGATCAGACTCAGACTCAGACTCAGACTACCTGTCGAATGTCAAACGGATTGCGGTTGCCATAGGCGCTGACTTGGGCTTGCAGGGCGACAAAGGCCAGCGTTGCGTTCGAACACACGGTCGCGTCGATCAGACACAAGTCAAGAAGCTTCACGCTCTCGCTGCGAAGGTCTTTCACAAGGTCCAGCTGGTCCGTGGGGATGAGCGGGATGTTGTAGGCATTACTAAACACCATATCGAGTTCATGCTGGGCCTACACGGATGCTAAACCCTGCCCAGGGCGCGGGGTTGTACCTGCACTTTTGTGTTGGTGAGGCCGTTGCCAATGAGAATGCCTCGGAGGTTCAAGACGGGCGACAGTGTGGCCAGAAACGCCGACGATGGCATCATTTGTTGGTTGTGCTTGGCCTCAAGAATCGCGGCCGCGATGGCGGGTACATAATGTCCGGCGTAGCTTTCCCCCGCGATGTAGAGTGGCCGGCCGCGGAGTTCAGGATGCCGCAGCAGAAACTGGATCAAAAAGACAACGACGTTTGGCCCAATGTCTGCTGGTGCCGTGGACGGGCCTTCCGAGAAGCCCACGTTGGCTGGTTGGTCGAGCCAGATGACGTTGGCGACTTCGGTCCACGAGTGCGGATTGGTCGCAAGGCGGAGCGTGGCGAGGTCCAGGCGACAGGGACCATTCTCGAGGAGCAAACCAGCGAGGCTGGATGCGACCGGACCGCCATTGAGCCAAAGTACGAGCGGCGCCGTGGCGTGGTTGTGACGGGCTTCAAAATACCAGTAAAAGTAGGATGTGTCGGGTGCGACGTCTAGATAGCCCGAGGACTGGCGGACATGAGGGTCGCAGAGCGGCGGCGCATGGGCCAAGATGGCCGTGGGGAAGAGGGACTGCGTCGTGAGACCAAAGCCGCAGCACCCAACGACGATGAGGCCAAGCACCATGGCCCAGGAAGCCCAGGGCGTGGAAGACGTCCGGGGTAGTGCCTTGGTGCTGTCCGTGGAGGGAGGTCGCAGCGGCATGGTCTCGTAGATGGTCGTATGGTGGTGTGTTGTGGTCAACATGGCGGAAAGGACAAATGAAGCCACTTGTGGTGGGAATAAGTTTTTCGAAGACGAAAGATGAAGACGAAAGACGAGGAGCTGTTCGATGGATTTGCACAGATTCGACAATGTGTGAAACCGCTGGCCGTTTCGTTCGAGGTCGGCCCCATGGGAGACAGATTAAATGCACCATGTTTCCTCCGACGGCCGCGGAGGGTCTCACACTAAGCTCCAAGCACGAGAGCTCGTTAATCTAATGCATCATTTGCTTTTGAATGTATCACAAAATTGGTCGTTTATCTATCTATACGGGGATGCTTGGGCTGTATTATCTCACGGACTTTCGGGCACGGTCGCGTATGTCCGTAGATGCTGGCTGCTCAAACTGTGTCGTCCGCGGAGGCCATAGAGAACATAGATGCCACATGCCGAGACGATGTACATGCCCATAAGTGAGACAATGAGCGACGGGATTTGAATCGCGAGGAACCAGTTGAACCAAATGGCGAGGCACGGGAAGAGCGGGACCATGGGTGCGTGGAAGGGTACGACTGCTTGCACGTGCTGCTTGGTTTCCATACTGCTGTCTTCATCCGTGGTATCCTCCTAGTCATCAACATGATGTCGACGCATTTTCATTCTCCTTGCCTCGACGCGGATATCGCCTCCATTGACGGAGTGCTCGACAGTTGGGCTCGTGGGTGCACCCGCCTCGTCGTCGGGGCTATCTTTTGGCGCCAATTGGGTGAATTTGATTCCCCTGGCCAGCAGCGCCGCACACAAGCCTAGGCCAGATATAGAAAACAAGCGTACATTTCCCCAGTACCAGCAAAGATGGACGTAATCGTGGCTCCGGCAACCCCAAACGAGTGCATGTACCAATGGAAGGCCGACGTGTCGCTGCTGCCGCGAGGGGCGAGGATGCTTTCTTGGATGTGGTAGGCCGAAAGCCAGCTGAAGAGCAGGAAGAGGGCAATGAGGTTTGCAGGCGGATTGGGAAGGGCATTGAGGGGCGTGGCAAAGGCACAGTCTCGGTATCGCACGGCCAACAAGCAAGTATTCGTCAAGTTGAACGCAAGCAAGATGCCGAGTGAAATGAAATCCCAGAGGTATTTGAACGGAATGCAGACTGCAATGAAGACAAGGAACGACCCGGCAATCAAAGTCCCTAAAAGAGACAAGTCCGTATTTTTTCACAAATAGAGACCAAGTAGTACCATAAAAGGGGTTCCCGTGTTTGTCAAGCTTGGAAAAACACGCGGGCAGGAGGCCATCTTTCGACATGGCAAACTGGACAGAATAATAATAATTGGTGAACATGTCCATCGACTCCACATGTTGTACCTGCACGCGCGGCTGGGCAAGAAAGCCAATGAGAATGCCCACGGGCATCGTAAACACTTCGCCGGTTTCCACGATCGGCGCAGCCCAATGGTAGCCCACCTAATCACGATTCGAGTCGCCATCATAGATATTTCAAGTCACATACGTGGCGCAACGCCGTGCCGTAGGACTCCCCAACGTCAATGTCAGAATACTTTTGCATCCCGACCAGAGATAGCGTCGCGAGGGTCGAGAGGAGGGCCGCGCCAATGACGGTGCCAAAGACGGCGCGCGGGATGTCGCGAGTTGGGTTCTTGGCCTCCGCGGCCAAGCAGCACACCTCGTCTACATGAACAAAATATGGTCATGAGGGGACCCCATGAGTAGTACCGTAGCCAATGTAGCCATAAAAGCTGGCACTAGCGCCGAGCATGACGCCGGGCCAGCCAAACACGACTTGGTCTTGAGCGGTCGTGTGCTCTGGTGGCAAAAATGGATCCAAATTGGCCGCGTCGAAGCGTGTGAGACCGACGACAATGATGAACAGGACAACGGTAATCTTGGTCACGGTCACGATGTTGATCAGTTGCTTCCCGGCGGACATGCCGCAGAGGACGATCGCGACGCATGTTGTCTAGATGGCATGACAAAGGTGGACGAGGATTTGCATACCATGAGAAGCCCCGCGTAGAGATCGATGGAGCTATCCTTGGGTTTCATCCATTCGGGGCCGTGGGCGCCCATTTGAGCCAGCCATGAGACAAACTTGTCGCTCCAGCTGCGCGCGCCGCCGGCACTCGAGACGCCGTACTCGAGGGTAAGGAGGCAGCCTGCAACCATCGCCGGCATCTCCCCAAGCGAGTGGTAGGCATATGCGTACGTGCTACCCGCAGATGGGACCAATCCACTCAACTCCATGAAGGAAGCACCGCTCAAGATACACCCGAGGCCAGCCAAAATCCAACTGAAGACAGCACCAGGTCCAGCGTACGACTTTGCAATCTACGGGCATGCTAAGACGACTAGTGGCACCACAAGAGCACGTACCAGACCCGCCGTTGCAAAAACACCTGCCCCGACCGTACCGCCAATGCCGATCATGAGCAAGTCGAAGCACCCGAGCGTGCGCTCCATGTGCGACTCGGACGACTCTTCCGCGTAGATCAAGCTGAGCGGCTTCTTCCAGCTCACGCGCGACCAGAGAGAGATATCTTGCGCGCGCATCTGTCCACGTTCCTTTGCGCGCTCTTCTTCGTTCATCCTTGCAGTCTTCTTTCGCAATTGCATCTTTCGTCTCTTGCGGGCAAGCGCCAAACTGCGAAACGAGCATCGCAAGGCATTATCCGGATAATATAGTTACAGGGTTTGAAATAGAACAAGAAAGGCTGAAATTTCCAGGCAACTAAAATGTGCAATCATATTAGTCCTCCTGGCTTTGAATATAATATATTCTAGAATATATTATACTTTGAATTACCTCATGCATGCATGAATAAATGTATAACAAATAAGTATTCGAAAGTATTCGAAAACCAAATATCAATCAACTATATTTAGACAAAATTGTATACTTCGAAGTATATCTCCATCGGAGTCGGTCGAAAAAGTCATGATTTTGAAAATAGACTCGGATTATTTATTCAATCTAATTTCATTCGCCAAATGTCCACCTCGTGTCGAATGCAAGCACTTTGTATTATAAACCGGGGATAATTACAACGACAAGCGATTCATGTCGCTCGAGACTCTCCACATTTCTTCGATCGGGCCTAGCTCGCTCAAGTTGATGTCGGACACGGAAATCCGCGGCATTTCGCCGCTGGGGGCTTCGCCCGGGGTCGCCACAAAGTCGCCGTGGTTGTCTCCTTGCCGCATGCGGCGGGCGGCAGCCGCGCGCGCCGCGTCCATGTTTACAGGTAGGCGCGGGCGTTTGTTGTTGGGGTCGGCGTTGTCGTCCGCCGGCGCTTGGTCGTGGTTGGTCCGCTGCGCAAACGAGGCGGCAATGTTGATCGAAAGCGGCGCGGGCGCTCCTTTCGGGGTCTGTTGGGTCTGGGCAAAACTGGCCGCTAAGTTCATGGGCGGGGGGCGCGAGAGCGTGGGCGGGCCGGTGCCACTGCCGAGCGTCTGCGCGAAATTCGCGGCAAGCGAGTGGCGCGGCGGCGAATTGCCGCCGTTGAGCGACTGGACAAAGCTTGAGACGAGCGAGTGGCGCGGGGAGCCGCTGCTTGCCGTTGCCGCCGAACCGAATTCACGCGCCGGTTGGTACGTTGGCTCGACCTTCATGGGTTCGTATGAGTCGGACGTGTAATTTCCCGTGGGGTAGCCGCCGCCGCCGCCAGGACGCGCGTACCCACCGGGGGTGCCACCGCCGCCATAGTAGGGTTGTTGGTTGTAGTCGGACATGTGCTGGGGCGTTCCAGGGGGGTGGAAACCGCCGCCGCCGCCGGCATGGGTCATCTTTTGCATGAACGCGGACGCGGGATTGAAGGCCGCGGCCGGCGATGGCATGTATCCGCCCGGGGTGCCACCCTGGTGATGAGGTTGATGGTAGTACATGTCGGATGGCGGTGGTGGGTAGTCGGACATGTGCGACTGGTGGTGGTGGTGGTGCATGGGTTGATGGTGGTGGCCTTGCTGGAACGGGGGCAACATTTGGTTGTGGTCGTAGCCCATGCCATGGTTCATGCGGTAGGCAGGCGACGCGCCGTTGACGCTGGCATCGTACGCTTGCTTTTCCTCCTTCTCGGCTTGGGCTTTACGGTTGCGCCTGCGAAGATGCGGAAATGAGACTCAATACATACACAACGATGGTGTACCCAGACTTGGTGCGGCACAGCGACTTCCACCGAATTTTCACCGCGTCTTCCGTGCGCCCTGGCAACATCGCAGCGATCGCCGACCATCGGTTTCCAATGCGTTGTTGGGCTTCGATGATCACTTGATCTTCCTCTTGCGTGTAATCCCTGCGCATGGCATGAGACACGATTGACCATAGTGACGATGACGTACCCTCGGATGATGTTGGGGTCGAGGTGGTTGTACCATCGCTCGCGGCACTGCTTGGACGTGCGGCCAGGAATGCGCGCCGCCACTTGGCCCCAGTTCTTGCGACCCTCGGCGACAAGTTGCCGCAGCACGTCGTCTTCGTCGGGCCGCCAATGCCCCTTGATCAACCCTGGCGCCAACACCTTGGTCCAGCGCTGGAGGCATTGCGTGTGGTTGCGCCCGGGAACAATCTCGGCGATGGACTTCCAGTTGCGCTCGCCGTGGGTTTCCACGGCCTGGCGAAGCATGTCGTCTTCTTCGGGGGTCCAACGCATGGGGATGGCTTTGCCTGATGCAAGGCATCACGGAGTAAATGATACGACGTCGGGAAAGAGGTGCGTACCCTGGGTCTGCATCAACTTGCGCACGCTGCCCTGGGGCAGTGCAACGCGACCGGACGCGGTGATGCCCATGACATCCTGTTGTTTTTGCCGCGGAATGCCTTTGATCTCCTTGGGCATTTGGTACGGCTTCTTCCTACAGATTCACAATGGGTGAGTGACATCACATACAACCAGCAGCACGACGTACCCTCCCGCGGCGGCGGCGCCATCTTGGGATTTTTGTCCTTCGGTGAACAAGACCTTGCCGAGGTCGGAGATCGATTGCCGCGAGTCCATGTCGATGGGGAAAGAGTCAACAAACTCATGCATGATCGAGCCGATGGAATCGCGGCTCGTGGTTCCTTGCGCCGTCGGCGTGGACGGATTGCCGCCTCCGACCGGTCCTGCGGGAGACATCTCTCAAAATGGGTTTTATCGCGGGGTTCCCAGGTGGCGGTCGCCTTTTTTCCACGTGATTCAAATTCGATACAAATACCAAGGTTTTAATTTGAATTCGAAAAAAATGCTCCCTCTTCGTCTGCATCACGTGAGTAGCATTTGCTTTGCAGTGGGATGTTGTTTAAAACGCGAAACAAACGATTCGAACGTCAGATTCAACATTGTAACCACCACAAATTGCATCGACATCCCCACCGAGAATGCCCCATCGAGCCCCCTCCGTATTGAACAAGTACATGAAAGCAGTCTTTACAGGGGGCGGTCCTGTAGTGATGAACTAGGGGACTACTGAGCTTTTTAGTGTAAATTCATCACAACCCTAACAGCAATGGATGTATGGGGCTACAATTTTGAACGGTTGTTGTCGTTGAGGGAAAGAGACCAAAGTTTCGTCCTGAGTTTCGCCTTTCATCTCAGGTGTTTAAAACGAATAAAAGACGTCCTCAGTTTCGTATGGTTTTGAAGAGTACCTTGGAGAGCCGGAGCGTTCGATTGATTTCTAAATGCGGAATTCCATTGGTCCGTTTCATGGTCACATTGCAGCATCCGGAAGAGGTAGCTCCGGATCTCTCCTCAACCTCTGATGAAAATTGGGGCTTCCTCCACCGCCCCCTTTGTCACCCCTTTGCCCACACATTGGAAATACACATTGCATGCATTTCCTCAATCCTCTTCCTGAGATGCCCCCTGCAGTACCCCCTGGGTGCAAGTGAGGTTTGAGGATGTAACCCAACAGCGCTTGGGTTCAAGAGAGTTTGGGTTCATGTTTGGTCACCTTATCCAAGAACAACTGGAGCAATGCCCAAGGTAACGGGGCAAAATACTAGTATAGCCCCCGTGAACCCTGGGGAAATTTATTGCTTGGGGGTGTCGATAAGCTGGACGTTCGATGCGGGGTTCAATGTATATGATTGGTGAAAATACTCGAATTTGGTCCAATTGCACGCGTGTACAAACATTGCGCCAGAGACTTTGCATCACAAGTCAATTTTGGCGCGATCAAAACTCTCTGCAGCGCGTGCTCTTACCAAACAGCAAACTACTGGCGCGTCGACGCATGGCGGATGTGAGTCCAAGTGGCGTTGAGACGCCATGTACATTCTAAACAGATGCCAGCAATTGCGGTTTGGAACAAACCTGAGCAAACTCCCACACACAAATCCTGGAGGAATTCCCTCGTTGAAATCCTACTTGAGCTTGCCAGTACAACAAGATAGAATGGGCAACAATTATGAGCGACTTAGAAGTGCAATACTAGTAGTTGGCCATGCTGTGAAGTGCACTGTGTGGAATCGTGCTCGTTGCGAGTCTGTTCCGACCGTTGGTCACTTTTAACTTTGCAGAAACTAGTAGCATGAACGGCAACCCACAAAAGCCTGTGGTGAATGTCCAAAACCAATGAAACAAAGCCTGAAATTTGAGGGAGCAACGACAGCATCAACTCAATCGAAGATATCCACTTCAACAACATTCAAATGCGCATTGAGCTCTGGTTAGATACCCAAGCTATGCGTAACTATGTAAAGTGTGTGCTAGGCACGGTTGGGCTAATGCGAATTAAGTCAACAGCCAGCCTCCTTGCGGGAAAGCTTTCGTTCGTGGAATTTGACGGCAGTTCCGATTGCAACAATCTCTCACTGGGGACTTCGTACTTTTATCCAATCAAGTGCCCTCAAATCAATTCACCCAATCAAATGTCAATGGTGAGTAATTCCCCAATCAAATCGCAAGGTTTGAACAAGCACCTTTCGCTCTCATCTCTTTTCTCGCGCGGCCGCCATGCCCGTTCCTGCGATGAAAGCCATCACGACTGTCGGCATCGTCGGCGCGGGTTTCCTCGGGAGGTAGTTGACGGAGTTCATATCTTCACATGACTTGTGACTTTGTCCAGCGCCATCGCCTACGACCTGTCCATGCATGGTGTGCGGGTGATCCTATACGATCGCAGCCCAGACACTACGACGCCGGACGCGTTGCATTCGGCCAGCTATGCCATGTTGCAGCCGCTGTGGCGGTTGGGATACATCCCTCAAATCATGGTCGGAAACGCCGTCAAGAACATCGTCGGTGTGCATACGTTGGAAGCGCTCGCGGCCCAAAACCCCCAATTGATCATCGAGTGCATCCCCGAAGACCTCGACATGAAGAAGCAACTGTTCCGCCAGCTCGAAGAGTTGGTACCTTCCACGACCATCCTTGGCACATCGACGATCTCACTGTCCGTGAACGACATCGCCGCCGGCAGCTTGCGCCCCGCGAACGTCCTTGGCGTCCGCTTCTTCCACCCGTGCGTCCTCATCCCGTTTGTCGAATTGACCGTCGCCGACACAACATCCCCCGACACCGCCAAGCGAGTGGAGAGTTACTTGAGCACGGTTCACAAAACCTGCAGCTACGGCCCGACTCGGCGCGTTCTCAATGTACGTCCTTATCTCTCGTCATATTCGTCATGTGTGCTTGTGTCGCAGCGCGCGGACGTCAACGACTTCCAACTGGAGCAGTCCAAGGCTCTCGGGTTCTACCACGATTCGATTCCCATGGCGCGGCCCGTGACAACGACAACGACGTCGCCTCCCCGCTCGCATCACCATTAGCAGTCTCTTATGTTAAATCCACGGGGTCCAGCCTTCGTACATTTGACACAAGTTGTCGACGCTCGTCGCTTGGCCAATAAGCCAATGCACCTGTTCTTCGACCGACTGCTTGGTGGCTTCGCCGTCCAGCTTGTCTTTGACGCGCTTGAGCACGTGCATGCCATATGTGTTGCGTTCCTGCACCTTTTTGAAATCCGCCGCCATCTCGTCGTCGCTCTCGCTCTCGTCCTCGCTGCTGCTGCTGCTGCTCTCGCTGTCGTTGACGCTCGGACTCTCATGCGACAGCGTCGTCGCTTGGTCAGCGATCGCGATGAAGAGCTCGAGCACGTGCTCCATCGCGCGCCGCGTGGCCGCGAGCCCTTGGGACGCGTCCAGCGCCTGCGTCAGCGCGAACGCCGCGTCGACACCCGCGTACTTGTCGGCCGACGTCGCCGGCTTGGTCTCCTTCCCGCGCACGACCGACGCCATCGTTGCGGCGCGCGTCCCGTCCATGTCGGGGCAGCGCGCGGCAAACTCGACCAGCGCGTGGACGAGCGACGTGTAGTGGGCGTGCAGGCCTGCGCTCGTCGTCTCGTACGTGGCCATGGTCGCCTGGAGGTCGCTCAGTTCGTCGACGTCGCGCTTGATGCTCTTGGAGAGGATCTTGACGAGCCGCTCGTTCTCCCACAGGATGGCCGTCTTGTCGTGCCGCGCGACGTCGGGCACGAGTCGCTTGACGTCCATGAGCGGCGTCGCCAAGTCCGTCGCGTCGACGCGCGCCGCAAGCGCGTGGCGGACCGCCGCCAACTCTGCCTGCACGGTTGCGAGCGTGTGTTGCATCGCGTCGACGCTGCGGGTGTTGGCCGCGGCGGCGTCGGCGCGTGCGCGTTGCGCCTCCTGGTGCGCTGCCCACGCGGTCTTGGCGCGCACAAACGACGCGAGGATCGTGTCGCCTTCGGCGTCGACGGCGCGGCACGTGTCGCTGTGGCTGTCGCGGAAGGTCGACTCGACGTATTCGATCCATCGAAAGCAGACACCGAGCGCTTGGGCTTCGTGAACGAGCGCCGTCGTGGTGGCCGTGGCGGTGGCCAGCTTGGCTGGGTCGTGGGCATATTGGATCGTCATCGCCGTGACGCTGTCCTGGAGTACGGTGACGTGGCGGTGGGCGTCGTCCATGTTGGGAACGAGCGCGAGCAAGCTGGGGCGGGACAACACCATGGCGTTGCTGCTGCTGCTTGGCGCACTGTTGTCGGATTGTACGACATTGAGCCACGTTGCGAGGACGTGCTGCTGGGCCGTCGCGGCGCGCAAAGCGTTCAGAAAGTGAGCCCGACGGACGGCGTGCGATTGGTCCAGCGACGCGTGGGCGCAAAACGTCATCGAGTCGACGAGCGCGGCCACGCCAAGGCGCGCCGAGAGCCCGTCTAGGTCGCACGGAATGTCCAATGGCATGGCATGCTTCCACTCGGACGCGAGCCACGGATGGGAAAGCGCGCCTGCCTTGGCATTCAATTTGAACTTCCAGTCCGAGACGCATGTGTCGTAAACAATAGCCTCAAGGGAGGACGAGGCCAAGAGCAGCAGAGGGAGCGCGTGGGTTGTGAGGTACGTGGCGGCGTCCTGGGGCTGACGGTGCACAACGACGAGGCGCGCGACAGTCGCAAGCGTTTGCAGCCAGTAGAATTGGATCGCTTGGACGTTTGGCTCGGGCGTGAGTTTGATTTCGACCGCACAGAGGACATTGAGAGCCTCACGGAGGGGCGCCATGCCCGAAATATCCCATGGGCTTGTCGGTCGATTGGTGGGCATGACCAGTGGAATGACGGCACATGATGACAAGGGTCGGGCATTCTCGACCCACTCCATTGTGTCCATGAGCTCATGCCAAGCTGGGAGGGCATATGCTTGGTCCAACGAGTGCTGGAATCCCTCGAGGATGGCTGTGGCCCCAGGGCCATACTGCATGGAGCCCATGTATGTCATGACGAGGAAGCGGCTGGTGTCGTACGCTGAGACGAGGTCCTCGAGGGGTTGGAGCGCAGGGTGCTTGGCCGTGGGGATCTCTGGTCGCAAGAGCCAGTCGTCCAGCGGCAGGTTCCGGAACGAGCCTTTGGGCGTGTGGACCATTTCGATGAGCCACGAGGTTGACCAGAGGCGGCGCGTGAACTCGTTCCACGACGACGGTGTCTCGGTGGTCTCTTCGTGCAGCCAATGGTGTGCGACGGCCAATTTGAACATCTTTTGGGCTTGTGCGTTCGAGAGCTTCCATTCGGTCTTGAGGCTTGCCAGCGTTTGGCTGAGCTGCTTCATTTGCGCGTGCACCGAGGCCGTGTCCACACAAGCATCCACCGTTGTCGACCGCGTGTCGTGGGATAGACTCGGCGCATGCGTGAGAGCCAACGTGTTGAGTCGGCGGTTCAATCTTTCCCGCGCCCATGTCGCCGCCAGCGACGCGTCCGTGAGACGGCCGGTCCGTGCGTCGGCGGCATAGTCTAGCCATTCTTGGTACACACTTGGGCCGCGTTGCGTGTCGTATAAAACGCCGCGCATGTGTTTGTACCAAATGAGCGCCGGCTGGAGGTGTGCGCCCCATTGGGTCAAGAGAGTCGCCAAAGCTTGCGCGGCTTTGTCGATGGTGCGGCAGGTGTCTGCCAACGCATCGTCGCGGGGAAGGTCGGCACACACGTCGACAAAGGATGGCCGGTCGCTGCCGCCCCATGTCCACGGCAAGCCCATGTCGGGCACTTGGAGCCACTGGCGCAGACCGTCTTCCCGGCCCTGGCACTCATTGCAAAAGCGGTCCAGTTCCTCGCTCGCTTGCACAAACGCGCGCTCTAGCTCGGCGGCGGCGTCGTCGTCCTCCTGGCCATTGCCGGTGATGTTGGTGAGCTGATGCAATCGGTTCCGGAGCGACGCTTCGTCGGCTTCCAACGACTTGGTTTGCTGCATGAGACCCAAAACACTGGCGGCGGCACTCCGCAACGCAGTGACTTTTTCCTCCACGCGACGCCATGTGTCAGTGACATGGGCGAGGGCCGCGTCGGCTTCGGACCGCCGTTCCTGCGCCCGCGACGAGAAGAGCGACAACTGGACGTTCATTTCCATGCGCCAGAGTTTCTTGGGCGTCGGGCCTACATCGAGCATCAGCAACGAGACACGAGAGATTGTCAACCTTCTTTCCAGTCCACGAGCGGGTCGTACACAAACGCTTCGAGCAACGTCAGGATCGTTTCCTTTGTGTCGGGGGCGCGCATCACGCGCAGCGTCGTCTCCATGCTGTGTCGGAACCGGCCTTCCGTGCCCGTGAGCCCCAGCGCCCCGTGGACGATCGACGTGAGTCGAAATGGCACAATCTCGGGCACTTTGAGTTTCTTGCCCTTGTCAAAGCAGACGTTGTAGTCGATGTGAACCAAGTCGCCGCTGTGGCAGAGCAGCATGTTGTCCAAGTGCCGGTCGCCGAGGCCAATGATGTACCCCACGACTGACATGACGGCGACGCTGCGGGAAAACCGCGTCGATTTCGCGCCAAATTCCTCGACATTGCGGCTCTGGCGCAGCATTTCTTGGACGAGTACGTTGAGCTTGGGGTGTTCGTTCACGAGATCTGTGTATACTTGGCGCAGCGTCTCGAGCGGCCACTGCGGGCGGCCGGACGGAGTCACGTCGGTAATTCCGCTCGCTTTGAGTTTGGCGTAAAACGGGGCTGTGGGGGACGTTGCGCTCGCGTGGTTGGTCGCTGACGTGTAGATGTGGAAGAGTGGAGTCACGTTTGGGACCATTTGGATTAACCCGGCGTCGTTCGAGAGCGGGATGACGCTGTAATGGCGTGCGGTGAGATCGTAGTGCATGGCTTCCTTGTCGGTGCTGAGGCAGCCATTGACCGTCGCGAGGAGTTGCATGATGCGTTCGTCCAAATGCAAGTCCTCGCGGGCTTTGAGCAGATAGCGATACGCATGGCCGTCGGACCCGACCAACTCCAAGCACTTTGGCTTGGTTTTCGTCGCGAGGACTTGGACTTGGGGCGAAACGCCTTGGATGACGCGCGTCGGCAAGCCAGGCATGTGCACGAGCGACGACTCCCACGACGCCATGATGGGCGAGATGGACGTCATGGGGAGACTCTGGCGGTGGTGGCTCGCGTGGTGGAGCCGCTTGACAATGTCGGCAAAGGGCGACCATACGACGTGGACGAGCGGGTCTGAGAGAGACTTTTTCTTTTCTTGGCGAAGCGAGATCGCTTGGTCTTCTTCCAAGCACCGTTCGAATTTCAAGAGCGCTGACGCGATCAAGTCCCCAAAGTGCAGCACAAACCAATGTTCGTGGGGCGTTTGTGGCGGGATTTTGATTGTCTCTTGGGCCAACGTGTCGAGGGCCAAGAGAACGGGCTTCATAATCGCGACAAACTTGCGCTGGGCCAACGCCAACTTGTCGGACCGACTCAAAAACGTGTTTTTCTCGACGCGCGCCGCTTCTTTTTCCAGCGTGTGGCTCCGACGTGCCACGTCCGAGGCCAGTTTGGTCAGCAGCGTCAGCCACGCTTCATCCCATAGGACCGAAATGCGGCGAAATTCCGTAATCAGCTGCCGGACTTGCGCGACTAAGACCGAATCCAGCGCCTACGACGTCAGGAGTATCAATCTCAGTCTACCAGTGTACCTCGGTGAGTTTGGTGGATTCTACGACGGCGGGGTAGACAATTAGATGCGGACTGTGCGACGCGAGGCGCATCAAAATGGACTCGACGCGCGAGGACGCATTCAAATCTGGGTGCGCCAGGCGCGAGAGGAGCTGCGGAACCACGCGCTCCCATGGCTCGAGGGGGGAGTCGTGGACAGCCATATCCAAAACGCTTTGCATGGACGGCTCGCTGCCTTGCTTGACCAAGACACTGAGGAGGCGCAGGGTCACGATGACACCGTGCGACTTGAGGGACGACGACGACGCGCACGAGAGGTACGTGACGTAGCCTTGGACGGCAGTGCGGTACCCCGACAAGACACGCGCGCGGGCTTTTTGGTAGAGCGCCGCAAATTGGTGCGCGGCGGGGCCCTTGACGTCCCCGGCGCAAGAAAAGGACTCGAAATTCTGCAGCGCTGCCAGCAGTGTCGACGCCATCGGCTGCACCTCGGGGTATGTGTCGACGATGGTCGTAAACTCTTGTTTTTCTTCGATCGTGAGTGAATACTGGTGGTTGACCATCGACTCGAGCTGGGTCTGGGACACGTTGTACCAGTAGTCGCTCCAGCTGAGCCACGCCTGGTACGACTGCGGGTCCAATTCCGTCGCGTGCTGCAAAAAGCCTTGTTGCATGTGCGGCTGCGGTGCCCACGACGCCAGCTTGATGAGCGTTTTCACTTGGATGCGCTTCTCGGCGCCGACGGCCACGGCCGAGAACCGCTCGTGCATCTGCTGCAGCACGTCCCACGCAGCCGCTTTCTGCTTCGTCGCGTTGAGTAGCTGCGCGTGCTCGTAGCCAATCGTGAGCGCGCCGACCGCGGTCGAGCTCGACAACTTCGCGAGCTTGGACTGCGCGAGGTGGAAATTGAGCTGCTTTCGGGCGAGTCGGATCACTTGCAAGTCAAACGACGCGTGGCGCGTGGCCAAGGGATGCCACACGCCGAGGTCGTGCGCCGTGGGGTCGAGCGTGAGCGACGGCGGCACGTGCGGTTGGACAAAACACTGCACGTGCATGAGCGTGCGCTGCAGCTGGCGACTCATGTTGGCGCCTTTTCGCGGCGTGCACGCGCGCTCGTCGATCGCGAGCACTCGAAGACGCTGCTCGAGCCACGTCGTGTGCGCCGACACGTCGTCGAGGCGGTCGAGTTGTCGAAAGTTGGCGTCGTCGACGACGCTTAAGACGGTCCATTCGCGCAACGCGGGCAGGTCGTCGCGCGGGTCGAGCATTTTGATTTCGACCTCCCATTGCTTGACGAGTGGCGCCAGCGCCGTGGCAAACGCGAGTTCCTCGGCCATGCACCCTTGCACGTTGGTGAGAAACGCGGCCAAGTCCAAGATTTGCTCCATCCACGCACGGCAAGCCGGCCAGTCTTGTAGGATCGCGAGACATTGTGCGCAGCGAAGGATGATGCCTTTGAAGGACACGGGGCCGATGCGGAGCGCGGCGAGGGCCGTTTGGACGGCGGCGACGACGGTCGCGCGCTCGTCTTCCGCCTCGAATTGCAAATTCAAGCCCGAGCCATGGGCGTGGGCCAGCTGGATGAGCGGCGCGGCAATGTCTCGGTAGCCTCGGATGGCATGTTCGTAGTTCATTTGGGCTTCGAGCTGCATTGGCGCCATCCAGGGTTTGAATTGGTTCAGCGACGTTGCGTAGCGCACAAGACCGTGCAAGCCAGGCGTGTCTTGGAGGTCGTAGCAGGCGCTGCAGAGCTGAAACATTGCCGTGTCCCACTCGGGCGTCGCCGGCTTTCGCGCCAAGTTGGTCACGAGCGAGAGCGCGTGGTACCGACTCAGCGACGACGCGCCCGTGCCTTCGCAGAGTCGAATGAGCGCCGGCCGGATGCGCAGGAGCCAGTCGTCGCACACTTTGCGGTTGGTTTTGAAAAACGCGACGGCCTTTGCCTGCGTCTCGTCGGTCGTCTCGTCGACGGTCACGTGGACGATCGCCATTTCGAGCGCATGCACAAACTCGACCACGAGGCGCGGGTACGCCACGGGTTTGAGCACCAGCTTTTCGATCGCGGCAAACGTTTGCCCAGCGTTGCCCCAGTGCGTGCGCAACCGCCCAAACACGCACCACGACGCAGCTTCCCACACTCCGGCTTTGAGCGCGAGCAACGGCGTCGGGTGGTGCGTTTGCCGGAGCAGCGCGAGGCAGGCGGCGAGTGGTTCGCCCGTTTCGAGGCATTGCATGAGCGTTTCAAATTGGGGCAGACCAAATTCCCCGGCGGGGCCATTGACGGGGACCGGTTTCTTGGACGACCGAAAGCCAGGCTGGCCAAGACGCGCGACGGTCACCCGGCCAATGATGTGCATGGCGTTTGCGACCGCGGTTGGCGAGCTGTCAAAGAGGCGCTCGACGGCGAGGTCCAGCGTCGCCGGCGACGGCTGGACGGATCGGAGGAGCTGCAAATAGTGGCATCGAACCTGTTCGTTCGGGTGCGACGCGAGCGCGTGCAGCTCGGAAGGTGCGGCCAATGGCAGAGCGAGTTGGAAGAATGACGCTTGGGACACTAGTGTGTCGAGGACTTGAAACACGAGTGCGTGCGGCGAGTGGACGAGGTGGCGCATGAGGGCTGCAACGAGTGCGGTAGTGTCGGCGGGTTTGATGGGCGGTTGGATGTGCAATTGCATGAATTGGATGAGGCAGTGGATAGCTTTCACAGCATTGAGGAAGAGCACGTCGGTCCATTTCGGGAGGGCATGGACAAGGCGACCAAACATGCTGGCGAGGCAGACAGCATCGCCGGGGACGAGGGTCACGGGGGCCGTGAGCGAGACGGACAAGGCGAGGAGCGAGAAGAGCGTGTACTCGGACACGTGGGACGCGACGGCGTCGAGGCAAAAGACCTAGGTATGTGGGTCATGCATTGCCAAGAGCAAGACGATGATCTCGCGTACATGCAGCGCGGCGATGCCACCGAGGCGGACGCATTGCACGCAGACCCGCGTGAGCTTGAGGAGCACGTTGGCCTGCGACACGGTGCAGAGAAACGAAAGGTACGTGTGCGGCGGGAGCGGGACGGGCGCGGGGGCGAGGGGGGTTGGGATGCCGTGGGGCGCGGGGAGGGCCGACGGGAGGCGGCGGGTGAGCATGTTGACGACCGGGAGCGAGAATTGGACGGTCGAGAGCTCGAGGAGGACGAGGACGCGGTCGAGGATGCTCGACATTTCGGACGCCGTGGCCAAGTGCCGCTGGAAAAGCATGCACAAGTGGAGGAGAACAAAGTCCACGGCGGGGATGCAGAGCGGGTCAAAGGCCGACGCGGCGGCGGCTTGGGCGATGACCACGAGGGCTTGGGCAGAGGTGGAGACCGTGTCAATGCTGGATGCGAGATGTGAGTGGGTCGATTGGATGAGCAGTATGTACCTCAAAATGTACTTGTCGCCAAGGGTTGTAAGAGTATGCAGCACCCGAAGCAAGAGGCTGTCGGTGGCGAGCACTAGACAGCATGAGTCTGGTGGAGCAGACGCATACTCACCAAACGTGCGGAGGCCATGGGCAACGGCCATAAAGCACACGACGATGGTATTCAATCGAAGGAGGGATTGACGCGTGAGTGTCGATGTCGCGAGGTCCTCAATTTCCTACAAACGAGGATCACGACATCACTGTTTGTGAGACGATACGTGAGCAAAGGAAGCGACGAGCTGCAACGAGTAGACCGTATTGTCGGACCAGAGGTCTTTCATATCAAACAACGTGCGCACCAATACGTCGCTACAAGGGAGTCGTCAAGAACACATACGACGACAAGAGGACTGAAAACGCACCGGCGGTCAGAGGACGTTTCGTGCCGCGTGACCCACGCAATGAGGACGTCCGCGAGCCGCACAAATACTTTTTGGACCGCGCCTTTCTTGGCGTGTTTCAAAATGACCTGGATGCTGCGCGCGACGAGGTCGACGACTTCTTCGTCGTCGGTGAGGCGGAGCATCTGGGCGAGCGTGTCCACGAGGCGGCCGAGGGCGAAGAGCTGGGTGCTCTTTTGGGCAATTTTCTCGCTTTGGAGGATCGCGTTCGGGACAAAGACACCGTCGCGCATGTTCAGTTGTGCGCTGTTGTCCTGTTCTTCCACGAGCCGCCACCATCTCTCGATGGTATCAGGCAGGATGGAGAGCAATATCTTCTGAGTCGGCGGCGGGTGCATCATGCCCATGATGTCGGTCGTGCGCAAGAGGTTCGACGCGAAGAGGAGGCCGAGCCATTTCGCCGGTCCGTCCCCCTTGGAGAGGAAGAGGAGAAATTGGGGCAGCAACGTGTCGAAGCATTCGACTGGAAGAGACGTCGTCTGGAGGTGATTCGCAAGTTCTTCTTGGGCTTTCTTCGCTCCTTTATGTGGACCTTGGCTTTGGTGATACAGTCGCAACAACAAGGAAGGATAGTCCAATTGTTGCTCGCTCATCGATCGCACATCCACACGAGATATGATGCTCCCAAACGCCTTGACGGCACGAAACCTCTGACAAAGGATTTTATAGTGTTGTATCATATTATAGAGTTAAACGACAACCTTTTGTCCGGATAATGCGTCCCAATCAAAGTTTTATTGCCTGGAATCCACGTCATAATTAAGCTTGATTGGATAGAATCATTCAATTTTTTGTCTTACCTCGGTCAAATTCGATCATTTTCATCCTGGAAACCTGTATCACATTTTCATTTGTCGCGATATTTTTGGTGAAGAACGAACGTCGCACGAACATGCTTGAAGGTCACTGGACTAACGATTGGACAAAATTTAGCCAATTAGATCTTAATAAGACGAAATCTGGGAAGAATAAAGTTTGATTGGTCAAATATCAATTTTCGTCCATGGTGGGCTTGGCAAAGTGAGCCGCACAAAACATTTTTCATCATGAGCACAACAAAGCCGCTTAAGAAGCGCTCGCTTGCGGAGGACTACGCCGGCAGTGTCGGAGAGGAACTGGAAGCATACTTGGACGATGAGAACGATCCCATCCAGTCCACTGACGCCGTCTCGGCGAGTAACAAACTCAGTCAGCGCATCCAGAAGCGATTGACACAGCTGAATCAATCGACGCTCGAGAGCGAGAAGGGCGACGCACAGTACTTTGATTTCTCGACGCTTTCGATGAAGAAAGACCATGCTTCCCGACCAGTATGTTTCCGTCATGAGCGTATCATGCTGATGAACCTCTGGCAATTTAGGTGTGGGTCTGTCCCAACGGGCGCATTTTCCTCGAGGCGTTCAGCCCGCTGTACAAACAAGCGTACGATTTCTTGGTCGCGATCTCCGAGCCCGTCTCGCGCCCAGAGTTTGTGCACGAGTACAAGTTGACACCATACTCACTGTACGCCGCGGTGTCGGTCTCGATCGAAACGGAGAGTATCATCAAGGTATTGTGTGTGCTTGCCGTTCGCTGGTCACACGTGTGAATCAGGTGTTGGAACGCTTGAGCAAAAATCATTTGCCAACGTGCATCACACAGTTCATCAAGGAATGCACGTCCAGTTACGGCAAGGCAAAACTCGTGTTGCATCACAACGAATACTACGTCGAATCGCTCTACCCCAAAGTGCTCAAGCGCCTCTTGGAAGAAGAGTCCATCCGTCTGGCTCGCGTGAAGGAAGATGTCCAAGGCACAAGTACGCAAACGCAAACGCAACGCTCTGTGCATGGTCTAATCATCCCCTAGCGGCGGCTTCGACCTACAACAACGCAGGCGAGTTTTTGCAAAAGGAAGTTAGCGCGGAAGACCAAGCAAACAAACAATACGAGCAATTGCTCATGGAAGACTACGACCAAACAGAAGACCAACAACGGGCCAAAGCGGCGGCAGCGGCCACGACCGTTCAAACCGTGAGTTTTCGTATTCGCAAAACACACGTCGAACAAGTCAAGCGCGCTTGCTTGGGTACGTATCTTGCTGCATTCCTGAGACGTTCATGTGGATGGAATAGATATTGATTTCCCGTTGATGGAAGAGTATGATTTCCGCAACGACAAATCGATTCCCGACATCGATATGGATTTGAAGCCAACCACGCGCATTCGAGAGTACCAAGAAAAATCCCTGAGTAAAATGTTTGGCAACGGGCGCGCCCGTTCGGGCATTATTGTGTTGCCCTGTGGTGCTGGCAAGACCCTCACAGGTATTTGTGCACTGGGGACCATAGATTAATTGGCCATCAAATTAGGTGTCACGGCTGCGTCTACAATTAAGAAATCGTGCCTATGTTTGTGCACGTCTGCTGTGTCTGTGGAACAGTGGACGGCACAATTCAAGATGTGGACAACTATTCCCGAAAAAAAGATTGCTCGGTCAGTGGAGTGAACGTGCATCCCAATTTTACTGAAATCTGAACTCTAGGTTCACAAGTGTCGCGAAAGATCCCATTGACCCTGTCTCTGGGGTCATTGTCACCACGTATACCATGGTTGCGTTTGGTGGTAATCGTGCGGCTCAATCGGCTGCTGTGATGGATATCATTCAGAGCCGCGAATGGGGATGCATCCTACTGGACGAAGTGCACGTCGTCCCTGCCAAGATGTTTCGCAAAGTCATCGGCTCCATCGCATGCCACTGCAAGCTTGGATTGACCGCAACTTTGGTTCGCGAAGATGATTTGATTGGTGATTTGAATTTCTTGATTGGGCCAAAATTGTACGAGGCAAATTGGATGGACTTGACTCAGTCTGGATTTTTGGCTAATGTTTCGTGCGTTGAAGTGTGGTGCCCCATGACCGGTCCATTTTATGCAGGTACTCGAGTCACATTGGCATTCTTCTCGATATAATTTGATCTAGAATACTTGAAAGAAAACGTGAGCGCACGCAAGCGTGCTCTTTTGTATGTTGCCAACCCCAATAAATTTTCTGCGGCGGAGTACTTGATCAAATACCACGAAGATCGCGGTGATAAAATCCTTTTGTTTTCAGACGACGTGTTTGCCTTGCGTTTGTATGCAACAAAATTGCAAAAGGTATTTGATGTGTTGTGCTGCGTCATAATTCCGTATAACTAGGGTTTCATTTATGGCGGCACGGGTGAACGCGAACGCATGCGCTTGTTGCAATCCTTTCGATCGAGCCCGCATGTGAATGTGATTTGCATTTCCAAAGTCGGGGACACGTCCATCGATCTGCCCGAAGCAAACGTGATTATCCAAGTACGGCCGATTTGAGCCACTCGAACAAATATCTCATGTGTATTCTAGGTCAGTTCGCATTTCGGATCCCGTCGCCAAGAGGCGCAACGGTTGGGTCGTATCTTGCGCCCCAAAGCCAATGCCACAGGGGGCTTCAATGCTTTTTTCTACACGTTGATTTCGACCGATACCCATGAAATGTTTTATTCAAACAAGCGCCAACAATACTTGGTCGATCAGGGGTACACGTTCAAGGTCGTGACAGAACTGTATGACAAGTCAACGTTCCAAGGTATTTGTCGCCTCAGGTATGCAGACATTGCTAACTTTGAATCATAGGTGTATTCACGAGCAAGGAGTCCCAAAGTGAGTTGCTTGCGGAAGTTTTGGAAGCGCAAGACTTGGAAAAATTTATCGAGTACGACGTGCCAGGGCATATTCATTCTCATGTGCTCACCATTCCCATGTGTGTAGTGACGAAAATGCCGAAATTTCGAAAATCGGTGGCGATGAAGACTTGTGCCGCATCGCTGGCAAGAAGCAAAAGAAGTCAACGTCGTTGGGTGCATTGTCCGGGGCCGACGGAAGCAAGTACATGGAGTACTCTGCTGGCCACGGTGCCAAGCAACGCCATAATTTATTCCGGGATCGCTACAAGTAAATACGCAAAAGGTCACCACAAAAACAATATATTCAAGCGCGCAAGGCCCTCTCCACGACGTTCGGTCAGTGGAAATGATTAGTCCTTTGATAAACACCCGTAATCAATACACGTAAGCTTCTATGTGTTATGCAGCAACACAGACGTGTCGACGTTGTCGAAGAAGTTGTTTTCGTGTTCTTCATCTGTCGGATCCACATCGTACATTAATCGGCAATCGATCTCCCGCCGAAGGTCCAATATGTAGGCTTTGGCATCCATGTGGTGAACTTTGGGTATGCTCGACGTCGGCATGCCTACCAAGGCACTCGAGTGTTCAATTCCAGAGGATCGACTCACTTCGTCGTTTGTCACAGGACGAAGGCGCGGCCACGGCAGCGACGGTTGGTTTGGGATGTGAAGCTTTGCACAGAATTTGGTGCACCAGAATTCGAGAGCTATGTGGGGGGGACGTGTCCCAAAGCGGCAACGACGCCATGTTGGACATGGTTGGCATGGGCGGCGGTGGGGGCGACTTGCAATCTAGATAGTCCAGCGGGGTGAGTCAGATACCTCTGATGCGCAGCACCTGGTGATGGTGGTGGTTTGACGACTTTGGTCAACCAAGGCTTTGTGTAGTTGCGTCGGGGCCATCTCTCGGTCGAAGATGACTGGGCTGGCATGATAGACATGCGTCGCCGCGCGTCTTCGGGCTTGGGCGGCATCGCGCCGTTACGAGAAATGCTGTTACACGTGAAACCGATCACACACATTGTATTGCACAGCTATTTTGAAACTACTCTGCACCTTCGTCGTGGCGGCGTGCGTCTTGGGTAGCGCCAACAACCTTGGCTTGAAGAGACGTTGCGACCCCATGCACAAAGTTGTAGTAGACATATTTGGCATCGAATTCCATGTCGTGCCTACTCGACGAGTTTGACGATATCAAGGATAATACGACAAACCAATAGTTGACAGACACGGTCTCACAATGTTGTGTGGCGCGGTGATACCACAGTGATGGGAGGTACAGTGTTTCGCCTGTTTCGACCGTCACTTCCAACGGCACAAGATGCTACTCAGGATGAGAAAAGAAAGTTCGTTCAAGGAAAACAAATGACCTTGGTCAGGGGGTATGCGGTCGTGTCAGGGTTCAATGGGTCCACGGGAATCCACGGCGTCATGTCCTCGGGCTCCTGCATGCGGATGGACCAATTCGGGTGCCCCTCGGACGGAACAAGGGTCTCGGAGGTGTCCTTGGACGCGACATGCACATATCGCCCCGTGGGGAACTCGGTTTCGTATAGAAAGGCCACGTCGGATGGAGGGAGAAGCGTGAAATGCTTGCGGCCGCGCACGACCGTGTACATGTTCTAGGACCGATCAGTGTGATGCATTGATGGGAAGGAAAGAGAGGAACCTCGTAGTGATCTTTGTGCATCGTCGAGACGGCGCGCTCGTCCCCGATCCAGAGGTTCACGGCTTCGGGGTCGTTTCCGAACGCCTCGGCCGCAAATGCAATCGTCGCGTCGACGTCGGGCATCAACTCGGGGAACTGCACGCGGAGACTGTCGTTCTAATGGCGATGTGAGAGGAAGATGTGCGCACAGGACAGACTTGATGGGACAGGTATGGGATGCCGTCGAATGCAGGGTCGTGCAAGATGTCGAGGAATTCCTTGAACGTCATGTCGCGTTCCTCGGGCATGACAAAGACTTCCCGGCCCTGCACGTGGTGCTACGGAACAAATGCATGAGACTATGCCATCACGCATGACACATACCACCGCATCGCCGTACCCGGACGGCGTCACGTCTACTGTCACTTGCTTGGACCCAAGCGATTCGACCAAGAACGCGTCCGTCCACTTGTGCATCGCGGGCCAGTGATCCGCAGCGTCGGTGATGATGACGGGGATGTTCTTGCTCACATAGTTGCGGTAAAACTCAAGCGGGGATGGGGCGGAGATGCGCTCGATGGTGCGCGGGGTCCAGAAGTCCTTGGAGTCTTCGCCCAATTGCTCTAATGCCGCCTGCGCCTCGGTTGCCGAATCCGCCATCTTGCACACTTGCGCGCGCCGCCGGTACACAGGCAAACAGTGTTGTCCATGTATTTGTACGTTTCTCTTACAAACATACATATAAAAGTAACAGCGTACATATTGTACGATACAATACAATCCGAAGGGTAGGAAATGTCAAACTCACATCAACGTTTGAGCATTTTTCGGCCCAACGGGAACTATGCCTGCCACAATTCCTCTTGCCGTGCTCGCATCAATCGCTGCCAAGACCCCAACATCATGTAGACGTCACTCATATCCATGCAGCAGAAACAGCAACCATGCACTCAACATGGGACGAGTGCGCACTCGCTTGGAACAATGGAAGTCCCCATCGACGTAAGGTTATGATGCACGACAAATGCACAAGGGATGTGCGATGAAATTAATAGAGTTAGTCGTCGCCCTTGAGAAGCAATTGCAACTCGAGGAAATCCATATTGCGAAACTCTTCTTCGTGGATGAGGCTCTGCACATAAGGTTGAGAGCTGAGGACAAGAGAGGACGGACGATGGTACCGAGATGTCGCACTTGTCGAGGAACATGACGCCGTCCAAGTGATCCAGTTCATGCTGGAAGAAAGTCAAGCAATGGACTTGGGATAGCGCTAACCTGGAAGATGCGTGCATGGAGGTCTCCGAGGACGCGGTCGCGGACTTCTTCGCCATTCAGGGTTGTGTAGCTCACTTCGATCTGCTCGGCGCGGGAGACAATGCCTTGGTACCCGGGGAAGCTCAAGCACCCTTCAAAGTCCTTGGTCACTTCGTCCGACATGGCCGTGATCTTGGGGTTGATGATCGCTTCGTACGTCAACACCGAGTCCTCGTCTGTGCACTGCGTGAGCAAGAGAGATGAGATGCAAGCGATACGCACCTTCAGGCAAGTCCTTCACCATGAGGAAGAGGCGCTGGTTCACACCGACTTGCGGACCCGCTAGACCGAGACCTTGGTATTCACCCTGGAAATAACGGTCGAGACGAGAAGAAGAGACAAAGCATACCACAATTTCCTTCATGGACTTGACGAGGGGTTTGATCTCATTGAGGTCCTTGACGGAATGCGAGACCTTGCGCAGGGCAGAGTTGCCCAAGAAGACCAAACGATGCATGATGAGATGTGATCAATCACGAAACGATGCGATTGGTGGCAATTCGAACGCCTTGTATCCGGAAAATTCGGATAAAAGGATACACCCGCCAAAAATAATAAATTCCGAATCTTGTCATTTCACAAAATGCACCAACGGAACCCAGAGGCCGCCAGGCTTGCAGCAAATCCACCGGCAGTTGCTGTCGGTCCGAGTGGCGTTTTGGGAGCAACCGACCTAATGCGTGTCATCGTTCAGTGCCAGGCTGGCTTGTGACAAGATTTGCTTCCTTTCAAGAACCCTTCAGGTCTTTTTTGCAACACCTCCAACTGGGAGATCGGCAGCATCATTTCGACATGATTGTCCGGGTACGGTCTCGCCCGAATCCCTCGATTGCTGGAATATGTTGGCAAGTCGCAGGAGCCTGTAGTCAAGTTCGCGGCGCGTGAAAATCGAGTGGACATTCTGAAGTTGATGACCGATCGATTTCCAAGTGCTCATGACTGGGCGTGGTGTATCATGGTGGAGGCCGCGAAAAGAGGTCACTTGGACGTGATTGAGTATCTTCGTGGGGTGGGGCACGACGATCAGTTGGAAGGCACCGCTATAAATGCTGCCGAAAACGGCCATTTACATGTTATGGAATACCTTAAGAGAACGTATCCGTTTGGCGAGACGACGCGGTCATGGTGTGTGGAATTTTCATTTGGACATACTCGAGTGGTTCTTGGAAGAATGGCCATGCCGCGATCGCGAATGTATTGCGCTATGTCGAACGGCTTCAACTTGTATTTGATTTGATGCCCAGTTTAAAGGAACATGGCGGGCGCACTTAGCGCCGAGCAATCGTTTCGTGTCTCAAGGGCGTGGCCGTAGATAACCACATCGATGTTTTTCAATGGCTTCTGGATGCCAAGCTGGTCACTCGCGAAGACATTGTCAACGTCTTGTCGGGTCGTGTGTTTTACAGAGCATGGAATCCCCGCTTCATGTTGGACGAGCATGGTACCCAAAACTGCATGGAATATGTGAACTCGTTGATGCGTTGGATTGAGTGGTTGGTGACGCAACACGAAGGTGGTCGGGTGGCTGTCATGGGAAACTTGTCCAACGGATGGCCAATGCCAGCCCACTGCCAAAGCTTTTCCCACTGCTGTATGCACAATGGGCACCCGAGGTCCCCAACGACGAAGAAAAGCTATCGTCAACAAACCGCTGCTCGAAGGAGGGCGTGTTCGCGTTGTTGCGCCTGCAGCGATCCAAGGCCTGCTCCATGATGCTGTACTAGCAAGCAATTCGCTCGGTATCATCGTTTGCATCTTCGACATTGCGACGAAAAGCACATCCACCGCCCCGGAGATTCGCCAGCAGCTTGCACAAGGCGTGTTTCGTGACGCGGTGGTCGCAAGTCAGTTTAAAATTGCCCAGTGGGCCATGATGCAACTTGCTCCGGTGGATATTGCCAACATGTTGCACTCGACGGGCGACGCTGCCATGGAAAAAACCATTCAAGCACGAGATGTGGGCATGGTACTGCTCCTCCAATCAAACAGCGTTGCTCTGGACGTCCTTGCGTCGTCCAGAGCTCTCTACGAAGACGGTGTTTACAAACGGGAGTACCTGTGGCTCTTGGTTCGCCTGAGCAATTGTAAACAATTGGACCAATTCATTGACGCACCAAGTAAAATGCACCCCAAGCAAGCCAAATCGTCGTTGGTGCGGTGGTTGGGTTGGCTCGTCGAGCGCCACGGTGGCCATGCGACAGTAAATGGGCCATTGCCTTGTCCACGTTTTGGTCGAATTTAGTTCACCCAGTACAACATTTCGCAATTTGTATGATGCGTGGCAATTGCTCTTGGGCGTTGAAGGCACAACGAAGGAACTGAATGCCTTCCAAGGCGAGATGTTGACCCAAAGTGTTGCCGCAGGACACACCTCGGTTGTGGAGTGGCTGCTTCGTCACATGGCAAACAGCGACAGCGTGGGTATCAAAATGGTGTTGAACTCTGCCGAGATTAGTAGCACGATGGAGGTGGTCCTTCGTCGAGGACTCGCGCGTGCAGAGCACAATGACGACACTGAAATTTGTCACGCGTGGGGACAAAATTAATGTTACTAGTATCGAACACTACTTTTATGGCAAAAGCAACAATGGCGAAACATGATAGTATTTTCAAGTCTGACTTCTCCGATAAAATCTTCATGAATTATTGGCGCGAATTGGTTGGCTGACTGAAAAGGTATTTCCGATCAATCTTAGGCGAATTGGTGTTGGGCACCATTTGCTTGTCGACATTGGGCCTCGAGCAACCAAAAGAACGCTCAAAGACCCCCCCCTGCGGTCTGCGAAGTGTTGGATGTACCTGTAAAGAGCTCTCGATGCACAGGCAACATTTTACTTTTTTCTACGCTGTAATACTAGTAGAATTACATAGGCTTGTCCGTCATTCGTCGCTTGATGGTCGTCTCTTTGTTCTTGACAAACAATTATTGTAATTTCGCTCCGAGTACATATGAATGTCTATTTCGTCGTTTTATACGCCACGCGTCCCTACACATCGCGGGCGACTACTACCATGGATGAGACCGCGCGGTTGTCCTTCGGTGGTTCCGAGGCCCAGTCTCCCGCCTCCGACAGTGTAAACGCAGTCAAGACGTCGTTCTTGGGGTCGTTGGCAGTCGAGAATCGCTTGAGCCCATCCAGCCAAATCACGGCTTGGTTGAACTGCTCGGCGTTCGACGAGAGGACAAACCAATACAGCGTGGCGGGGCGCAGCGTGAGGTCAGTGCTGGGAACCCACGAATATTGGACGCGCTTGGCGGCGGCCGTGACGGGGAATCGTTGGGGCGCTACGTTTGAGTTGTTGGCGCATTTGGGCAGGCCTACGACAACAAATGCATGAATCAGTGACTACGGTTTTTGAGTCTACCATTCTCGGCCGGACACAACGCGACTTGGAGCCACGTCGAGTTGTTCTCAATGTTTTCCGTGGAGACGGTAAAGTTGACATATTCGAGCTTGACGGAGCCGCAGACGTCGACGTTGCGGAATTGGAGACCGAGGCTCTGCTCGCGGGTGACGGGCGTGCCAAACGAGCCAGCTGGAGACGGATCGAGGCTGTCAAAGACCACTTGGGACGCCACGGCGGCGTGGAAGAGAGCGAAGAGCAACTTCATGGCTGGTTAATTTGCTGGTTGGTTGTCAAATGCAAAGTGGACGTTGGGGCCCAAGCACCGAGTTGTACCTGGCATGCGGGAAGGTGGTGGGTTCGACGCAGTAATGCGGGAGTACAGATTATCCATCATGTGTGTGGGTCATGTTCAATGTGGAGGTTTCCCATTGAATTCAGTCTTACGTTAGGAACTTATTGCCATCAAATCTAGGAAATTGGGAAAACATCCCACTTTGGTGGAAATGCATGACTTTCCACACTATATTCGAACGCATTCAGAGCGACATATTTTGGGGGCAAAAGGTGCAACTTCGCGCATATGATGAGTACGCCCACGATTCAATCCCACGATGATCGATGCGTGCCAATCGTTCTGACCTGGTGAATGAGGAATTTTCCAATCGAGGATCCGTTCGTCAAGGTAAATTCGATTTGTCCTCCGTCGACGTTGACAGAGGTTTGGTTGACGAACTACCGCCACACCGGTTAACGTTCGGCAACGTTAATATACTACCGTAGAGGTCAAAATAACTACCCTAGCTTTTTTGCCCCAGGGTAGTACTAATTATGACTGAGCTATGTCCAAGGGTAGTTATGTTTTGACTGAAAACTGTCCTTGGCACATTAATTAACTTAAATTTATTACTTGAATACATTAGATGAGATAATAAATTAGAGTTAATTAAATGGGCAATACATTGTGACCGAATAGTCTTAACGAATATATCCATTTTGACCCAAAGAGCCAGTTTGTAATGAATTAGATATGGTAGTTATTTTGACCTCTGCAGTAATGCATGGTGAATTGAGTTGGATTATACTGTTTTTTAAGTAACAGTAATGCATGGTGAGATACTGCAGATCAACAGCAATCATTAGCCCGCCCTGGTGTTAAATAAATTTTCCGTGGTCAGTCGTTTAGATGCGAGAAATCAAGTTTTTAGGATGGACGAGCGAAACATTTCGAGGCCTCCTGGCCATCAAGGTCCCCCAAGGACAATACCTCGCCATACTCACGAGGTCTCAACCAATATATATAAGCAATATGACAAAAGGAAGAAGCCGTTCCCCTGGCGAACCTACGACATCCAACGAAGCGACTGCAAACACCACAAACACCAAGCAGGCGCCAATCTCGACACAAATCCAGAGGACAGACCGGCAACGGGTGGCTGCAGAGCCTTCCACCGAAGAGTGAAACATTCGAACACGAGCAGCCAAAGGACCACCTCCGAGTGTGAATGAAACCGTCCGCGCCACAATCCCAAAAGGGCAGGAGCCTCACACGAATTGTCGGTACCCTTCAAGTGCACAGTAACACGTACCTGCCACCGTCATAACTGTTTTGATTTCATGCGTGGTCTTGCTGTTCTCGCGCCATTCTTTCCATCGGGTCGGTCGGACAGAGCATGAATCAGTTCCTTTCTCGACAAGGCAGCCCATGAAGCAGGTCTGACAAGCGATCGACTGGCAGTGGCTACCATGCCCGTCCATTGGGGCATTTCCGTCCAGCCGTTGATCTGGCACCAGTTGGGTGTCAGCGCTTCGTGGATGCAGCCAATCCAAGTCGACCGCGGGACCATGGCTGGATAGTAGAGTTGGCTGGACCGTCTCGGACTACTCGTGTCGACTGGCCGCCACGTTCTTTTGAGTCTCGCGTGTGAGGTGTGGGATTCGATGGTTTCCGTGCGGATGGCGCCAGCTTGTTGACGACGGCGGTGGTTCGTTTGGTTGAAACTTCACAACCTGGAGGTTGCGGTTGGCTGAGATCGTGGCCGACAACGCAGTCGAGGCGAGTGTGGTGACGAGTATTCGAACTTGACCATCTTACTCGATGAATTTGTGGTAGCGGGTGTGAAAGGCATGAAGCGAGCGTGGAAACTGTGTTACCTTAGATGCAGTGCTGTGCGAGAATAATTTGTTGAAAGGTATCGCAACAATATTTTCAAGAACAGCTACAAACCGAACAACCATAAATAAAGCACACAATATAACTCACCATACTTTTTTGCTCACCATTCTGTGAATTGTTGCCGGTGAGTTACGCAGCAAAGATACTACTAGTAGTATTTGTCAGGGACAAATGCACGTCGAAATTAATTCACGAATGTCAATCGAGTGCGACATCAACCACTCAAGTCGAGAAAAATGGCCGTTTCTGTGAATTTTTACCAATCAGATGGCTTCCTGGCAGCAAGTCGGCGAAACACGTCTGGTCCATCATATTGTTTTGCAATTGCGACACCCTGTCTACAAATGCTTACAAATGATGACTCTCGCACAGCACTGCACCGCAGTTCTCACAGACTGTGCGTGTTTCTCACACCTGCCACACCGTTGGCGACGAAACTTCATTTCCAAATCAAACCCAATCGGCAACATGGTCTTGTTTCGATACATGGCGCTCGCCGCCGCCACGGCCTCAGTTGCATCGTCGGCCAAAATCTCGGTCCAAGTCCACCGCAACCTCGAAGTGGCCAAGGCGACCCACGTCGTCGTCAAGTTCCACTGCGACCAAGCGCTGACGAACCACCGTCGTCGACTCCAAGCTGGCGCGACCCGCGCCGAAACCATCGAATCCGTCGTCGAGTCCCTCCAAGACCACACGCGCGAGACGCAAAAGGACGTCTTGGCCATGCTGGCGAGCCGGCCCGAGTCGTCCGACGGCATGGCCGTGCGCTCGACGTGGATCGACTGTGCCATGTACATTGACAACATCACGCCCGAAGTGCTCGCCCAAGTGGCTGCCTCGCCCCACGTCAAGACGATCCACGAACCCATCGTGGCACACTTGGAGCCCGTGGCTGTGAGCAACTCGAGTCAAGTTGCGACGACCAATCAATGGGGTGTTGACAAGATCCAAGCGCCTCTTGCTTGGGCCAAGGGCATCAAGGGCCAAGGCATCGTCGTGGGAGACATCGACACGGGCGTGCGCTACACCCACGAAGCCATTCGGGCCAACTGGCGCAAGGAGAAAGGGTGGTTCGATGCAATCGAAAAGTCCCCCACGCCCGTGGATGTCGATGGTCATGGCACCCACACAGTCGGGACGGTTCTCGGCACGACTCATGGCATGGGTGTGGCCCCGTCCGCGCAATGGATTGGCTGTCGCGGGTGCTTCCCGAAATGTTCCGTCGAGGCATTGATTCAATGCGCTCAATTCATGATCTGTCCGACCGACCCCGACGGCAAAAACCCCGACTGCAGCAAGGCCCCGCATGTGATCAACAACAGCTGGGGCGGCGGTGGTGACAACTACTTTCACGAAGCCATCGCGGCGTGGCGCGCCGCGGGTATCATTCCCGTCTTTGCCGCCGGCAACAGTGGCTACCTCGGGTGTGCGAGCGCCGATCATCCAGGTACATCACCTCTTGTCATTTCGGTCGGCAATACCAACGCCGACGATGGTATTGCGCTCTCGAGCTCGAGTTTGGGCCCTTCTAATTCTGGATTGGTCAAGCCCGATGTTGCCGCCCCCGGTACAGACATTGTCTCGGCAGGGATTTCAGACGATGTGTCACTGAGAGAAGTGTCTGGCACAAGCATGGCTGCCCCCCACGCCGCAGGCGTTATCGCCCTCTATCTCTCGGCCAACAAAGGCGCCACATACGACCAAGTCTACGCTGCGTTGACCAACTCCGCCGAGACTAGCATTTTGGACCTGCCTTCGAAGGCCTGTGGTGGCGTTCCCAATACCCAATTCCCCAACAATGTGTTTGGTTTTGGTCGATTGAATGTACTCAAGGCTGTGACGGCTCCCCCCAGCACGCCCCGACCGACGTTGCCACCTCCGTCGTCGTTTTGTGCATTTAAGAAGGCCGACGCCGACTACCGAGGCTACGATCTTGTCCAGACGAAGCAGTTTGATTATGACGATTGCTGCGCGGACTGCCAAAACACGCCAGGCTGCAACGCATACACGTGGACGTGGAAGAATATGGAAGGAGGCACTTGCTGGCTAAAGAACGTACCTGAAAACGAACAAGCTTACTACAGTGCTGGATCTATCTCAGCCAAGCTTGTCCAGCCATCGCCTCCGTCTCTCTGTGGTCCGTTGGATGAAAACACTGACTACGCTGGCAATGATTTGACCTCGACAAAACAAACCAAGCCGGAAGCATGCTGTGCCGATTGTCAAAACACGCCCAACTGCAAGGCCTTTGTCTGGACAAATACCAATTCTGGTACATGTTGGCTCAAGAGCGCGAAAGGCGAGAGAAAGGTTCTCGTTGGAGCAAAAGCAGGTGCGGTGCCCACCGATAACAACTCGTGTGGTCGGCTGGAAGACAACACGGATTATGCTGGCAACGACTTGACGTCCACGACCCAATCCAAGGCCGACGCGTGCTGCGCCGACTGCCAAAACACGCCCAAGTGCAAAGTGTTTGTCTGGTCCAACTTTAACGGCGGCACGTGCTGGCTCAAGAGCGCCAAGGGGGCCAAAACATCGTCGCCGGGTGCCAAAGCCGGAACTATCCCCGAAGTGAAGCCATCTTGCGGTCCATTGGAAGAAAATACCGACTATGCTGGTCATGATTTGAAGTCTACAACCCAAGCCAAAGCGGACGCGTGCTGCGCCGACTGCAAAGACACGCCCAAGTGCAAAGTGTTTGTCTGGTCCAACTTTAACGGCGGCACGTGCTGGCTCAAGAGCGCCAAGGGGGCCAAGAAGACTGTCATGGGGGCGAAAGCTGGGTCGATCGAAGGCACCGACAATGAATCCTGCGGCGTCGTGGAATCTAACGTCGATTTCGCTGGCCAAGACATTGCCGAGGCGCGTGGTGCCCAATCCGAGTGCTGTAACCTCTGCCAGGCCAACGATGCGTGCAATGCCTACAGCTGGTTCAGCGGCGTCTGCTACTTGAAGAGCAGCCGTGGCGCTTCGAGTGCCAAGTCCGGCGTCATGTCAGCCCGAGTCAACAAGTGTAGTGTGTTGGAGAAGGGTGTCGACTATGTGGGCAACGATTTGTCGTCCATGGGCGGGGCCGTGGACGATTGTTGCGCTTTCTGTCGCGAAACGGATGGCTGTGGTGCGTTTTCGTGGGCGAATGACATATGCTACTTAAAGCGCACGAAAGGCGAGACCCGTTCGAACGCTGGTGTGATCTCTGCCACGGTCAACTAATGACTTCGTTGCATGGTCAAATACAGTCGGTGAATTGATATTTGTTGGAAGACAATAAAAGTTGCCGGTAAATATGTTGTAAAGGGAGCCACGTGAGATGGATGGCAGGACGACTTCTCAAAGAATAAACGAGCGAGTCCACTGGACGAAACAAGCTCCGAAAGTGCGTCTCCCGTGGCAACTGGGCCAACACGCCAATGTTTGCAGACATGGGCATTGCCACCATCCGCAAACATGTCTTGTCGGCGCGCAACATCGGAACGGTCTCGGACAAGGTTGAGATGTCGCCCCACAACATCATGCACGGGACGCCATCATTTTCATGCACCACAACATGATTGACTTGCTCCACAAGATCTTTTACCACTGCAATGTCGAACCGAGCGGGTCGCTCTCGGATGCCCAACAACAAACCGACGACCGGGTCTTTGAAGGCTGTACGACCAACAACAACGAGCGTGTTGGCCGAACTGCATGCGATTGGCCGACTCGAGCGGCACCGTGGAGGTGGCCGACGGCCCGTTGGTCGGCAAGTTCTTCCAGGGCCTGCCGACGCAGAACTACATGGTAACTGATGTCCGCTCGCTTGGCTATGCCTTCGGGAATTTGTACTACATGTGCGACGGGTCGCGTGGATCGACCGTGCGATTGTAGTCTGTGGCTGTTGATGACGTCAAGTTGGACAGCATTGTGCAACCGATTGTCTTGGTCGAAATCGGGATGTCCTCGCATTTGAAGACGCTGTGATACTACATTGTCAAATGTGGTCCTTCTCTTCCTTGCTCATGGCTGGTCTCGCCTTGGCCCATGACCTACCAGTGCATTTCGCCAGCGCTTCGTGTGCCCCCGACGTCTCTCCGTTTCTTGAATCCATCATCGCAGCATATGCGCTGTCGCCTTTGGGATGAATTCGAGCCCGCCCCAAATGTTACTCCCCGAGCTGTTGTTTGACTCGTTCATGCGCCGCAACTATTGCGTGGGCATGACCGACGAGTATTCATCTTGCAGCGTCATGTGCGACGAACGACGATTGCAACTACATGCTGACGGATTTGTTCGAGTTTGGTGTGGTTGCAATGGCTTTCAACCTTGGGCGACGTACCGTCGACAAGCAAACCTGGACCAGTCTCAATAGTGCATGGTGGATGGGCCATGACAACACCTCCAACGTGATCACCTACTACAACCAACGAGGCTACTTTGTCCACGACCTCACGCGCAAGGTCTTGCAAATGGCCAACTCGACCTACTCGTGCGTGACTGCGCCAACGCTGGATCCTGTGGGACCAAACGCAGGTGGTCCACAATGCCATATTGAAACACTCGGCCATGGGGCTCTGCGTCATAATAGACTTGGTTCAAGTCACGCTCGCCACCACGTTTCGACAATTCGTTTCGCAACATTCTCCGTTCTCCATAATCAGAGGCATGTATTTGTCGAGACGGCGACAATATTCTCCCATGTCCTGTCATGGCAGACACGGCCTCTGATGGTCCTGATTTTGCCGTCATCTCAATTGTTCCAAGACTACGACCCGTGCTGAAATGCTTGTCAGTACGAGTCCCAGTGCGTCCGTGTCTCGAACACGTTCCTTGAAAAAGGACAAAGTGTGTCGATTGAAATCTTTGCGCGGGGCAATGCCCTTCCGTGTCTGATCGAGTCAAACAAGTAGATTGATAAAACATACACATCGTTGGAACCCACTTGTGGAGCCAATTCGTTTGTGCGAACGACTGGGAACCACATGATTTTTCATCCGGAATCGATAGTTGTAGTGGGGTTTACACTCGCCACGACGCCTTTTCAATCGGACAACCTGAGCTGCTTGACATTGGCTTGGCTGAGACAGGTCGCACAAGCGTTCCATCGAAAGCTAGTTTATCTCGTCCTTGAGACCGGCGATACAACGACATTGTAACTCAGCACAGGAACCACCCGATTCCGCGATCGGCTTCTGTGTTCAAATACGTCACGAAGGCCATGTTTTTAAGTCAAACCAATACACGAAACAATTGAAACAACGTCATACAACAAGCTTGGTTGCATGCGACAGTCGCTCCATTCATGGTTGGAGATCAACTCGGTTCAATATTTACAACACACTTTGTGTCATCCTCTCACGCTGGTCTTAACCGTGGTAAGCGAATGACTTGCTGAATGTGTTGGCGACAGACAGGACACGGCCGCATCGCCTGCGTCAGGAGATGCTCAGCACACGCGAGGCAGATGGCGTTGTGGCCGCACGGTACACAGGCTGCGTCCTGAAGGCCATCAAAACACACGACGCAGTCGCGGCAGCGTTGCGTTGCCTCCGTGTCGACTTGTACCGTACGTTTTCTAGTCGAGCTGGGGCTGTCTGTCGTCGTCGACTGGCCCTTTGAGGTGGCGCTGGTCTGGGCTTATTCCTCGACTTTGCACTTGTCGACTGTCGATTTTGCCCACGTCGTGTCCGTGCCGTCGGTGGTTTCTTTGAGCTTGGCCTTTGACGGTGACAGAACTGGGGCAGAAGGCTGCTCGAATGCGTGACTCAAATCGACCAACAAACGGGGGGCGCCGATGGCAAGAGATTCTGGACCGACGACGAGTCGTCCCTCCATAGCGCAGTCTTGTGCGAGTAGTCGTGGTCCTATAGATAGCATCACAATGTTTGGTGACACGATCGCCACGGTGATTGAAGTACCGCGTTGCGCGCAGTGGTGTCGTGTTTTGGCATGAGGACGACGATTGAGGGCTTTGACGTTTGCAATCTCGAACACTTTTGCTTGCGGAAGAACATGTACAAGAGTAGACCAGCCACGACGACCCCAGCCGCGACCATGCCGAGGATCACACTTGTCGTGAGCCATTCTACTGGCAGTGGGAAGACATGGACATGGATTTGATGTCCGGGACTTCAGGCGGGGTTGGGTGGATGAAAGGCAGAGTCGTTTTGTGTAACATTGAGTACTCTGCATATGATTGGCCAAAAATATATTGCTGTCAGTCGTGAATCAAGGACGCCGATGTTTGGAACTCCCGTAGCACAAAACTACTCCCAGAGACCCGCGCAATACCGGCGACGACCGCTTGCCAACGTGAACGGACTTTGTCATCATTTTTTCGAGTCCTACGAAATATGGAAGTCGTGTCAGTGGTATTTGATGCGCGCACATCCCTTGTAAACGTCCGAAGCCTCTGTAAACTCTGACAGGACTTGGCGGTGTTCACACTTATAGAGCCATTCCACGGCACGAACATACCCCTTTAAAGTATCGACATGTTTGATGTCTCCTTTATTCAGACGCCACACGAGGTATGGAAATAAGTGCTCCTCGCAGTTGAACAAATCAAGATTGATGGTTGGAGGAGTCGGGTCTAAGAGGATGGTGGCTCTCTCGGCATTCGCCTGCAAGTCGTGATTGATCTTAAACGTGTTAAAGATTTCAACGTACTTTTAGCCATGCAATGACTTTTTGGACATACCCCGTTCGTCGTTTAACTGTGTCTGGGTCAATCAATGACGCGCGCGCTTTCGCCACCGTGAATTCGCCTCCGCAGACATCATGGGAGCGTGGGAATGGATCGTTCCGTTGGAGTGTGTCATTTTGTCCCACACGAGTTATTTCTATTTACAGCAAATCACAGCTTTGCCTGAGATTGCACAGCAAATCGCACCACAAAAATCGACTTTCGAGTTCAGCTGCAAAAAGTCCGACTAAGTACGGTTCATCCGGTCCTGATTTGCAAAATGACCGTCCTTGTTTGGAACTAGCACACATTAACTCACCAATTGTTCCACAATCACTCTCACCAACAACAGACAAGGGTAAATAAGTTCAAAGCACCATACAACTGTCAAGTATAATATATATATTTAGAAATATAAATGATATACAAAAAATTTTCCGTGGCTTGGTCCGACGACGTGGTTATCGTGCCTCTAGGTCGACTACGTCGAAGTCGACGGCAACACACGCAACTTTCGAACGAGTTTTCGTCAAGTCGACGTACGGATATGCACTGGAAGGCCACTTCCACGAAGCCGAGCGATGCATCTTGGTTGCTCAGTTCATCCAAGACGACGCGACCTTTGCCAGGCCTGGCAACGTCCACGTACTCTTCTCGTTGCAGTGGTCGAGTCCACCGTTTTGGATGAGAAATCTCACACGGCGGTTGCAGGATGGACGCGTGAGATATCAACGCCACCAATCGCTCGTGCGCGTATACAAGTCGCTCGTGACAGACGAACCGCCGGCCGCCATCCTGGCGCGGCTCCAATGCGATGTGGATGTCACGGGGCTAGACGACGAGGCTTTGACAACCCTCTTGTCGACGCTCTTGAAATCCGAAGTTCAAGAAAGCATCCATCACTTCCCCGCCGAGTTCGTACAACCTTGTCAGTCGAATACATATGAATACGCCACTTGCCGCCTGTGAGATCCCATGGAGGAATAGTAGTCTGTCCTTGATGGGTGACCATGGCGGTCACCATCGAGGCATTTTATTGGCATCGCTGCCATTCACTTTAAGTTAGGACTGATTGGTGAATATATAAGCTCCAGCATACCATGATGAAATCCCTTGTGGCAAATTGATACTGCCTCGGAAGCGGAATTTCAACGAGATGGTTGGAAATACAATGAGAAACGCGCGAATTGAATTGAAAAAAAGTGTAGAACTCGTGTCATGTTCCGGAAGCAAGATCACAATACTTAGTAAACGACTGTGGCAATTTTGCTTGGGCGTCTCTCATGCCATTCTCACGGCCGTCCAATGACGAAGTGACACTCCACCCTCGGGCCAATTATGCAATACTACGTAGTATACTAGATGAGTAATCTTAAGTTAAGATTACTCATCTAGTATATTCCTTCATTTCGGCGATCACGACATCACGTTGATGTCGTTAATTGAATCGGCGACCTCGCGTTGTGCCCTTTCGCTGAACATGGCGTTGATTGGATGGTTCTGCTCCTTTTCCCACCCCATTTTATATTATTGCATACAAAATGATATACTACGAAGTATAATCATATGATATTGTAAATACAACATGCACCCGATTTCGTGATCGCAACGATGTGTCGCCTGGGCTCAGCAACGCCTCCAGCAGACCACACCTTACTTTTTAAAATGATTCCTCCTGCACAAGACACGGCAAAGACAGTCGCAATTATCGGCGGCGGTTTGTCCGGCTGGGCAGCCGCATACGCGTTAGCAAGCCAAAGCGCGTCCCCGTTGCGCCTGTACGTCGTCGAAGCCAAGCCGATCCACGGCGGCCGCACCCGCTCCTTGTCGTTGGTGGACATCGGCGGTGCTTGGATATGGCCAAGCAACCCCCTCTCTCTCAAGCTCGTCCACGATCTGAAAGTACCGCATTTGAAAGATGGCATGGCAGGCAACGGCGAAATCCGCCTCCACGACGGCATGGTGCGCATTTGTGTTGTTGTCAGTGCGTGACATTGGATCCGACGATGTAGGCATCCCTCGTCCAAGCCATGCAAGACTCCGTGTCCAAGCAACCCCACGTCAACCTCACGACCCAACTCTCTTGCCGCGTCACTGGCATCCGCTACGACCAACGCAAAGTCCTGCTCGTCAGTCGCGCACACATCGTGCACGTCGCCTGATCTTCGTCTCTAGGATATTGAAGGCGCCGAGAGTCTCCAAGTTGACCAAGCTATCGTGGCACTTCCCACACGACTGGCCGCTCGAACGATTGGCTTTACCCCTCCGTTGGACTCGACCCTGCACCGCGCAATGCTAAAGCAAAACATTTGGATGGCGGCCATGGCCAAAGTGTCGCTCCGATTCTCGGCGCCGTGGTGGACATCGTAATCCTCACTTGCTTGATTTATTGCATTGGTGTAACGTACACTTGTCTGTTCCATAGCGGCCCTTATCCCATCAACAACTTGCGCGCCCCCAGTCGGTCGATTGTACAGCTCATGGACGCGAGTACAAGCACTGCGGGGCATGCTGTCGTAGCTTTTGCAGTCCCCCCACCCGACGATTTGCCAACACCTGAGGGCTCCATGTCTTCCTCCTCGAATGGGTATGCCCTCAATCTCAAGGACGCCCATACTGATGAACGATTCGTTAGGAACATGTCCCCGCGACAAGCATGGCTAGGTGAAATTACCGACGCCATCAAAACCCTTGCGCAGCGTCAATTCTATGTCACGGAAGACACGTGGCGGTCGACGCTCGAAGGGGTTGATTTTTATTCCTGGCGCCACGACCCGTTGGTATTTGCAACAGATGGGGTTCATGTAAGCCAGTTCCCTCAGGAGAATAAAGTGACTAACAGTACTATTGCGGTAGGAGCCTGGGCATGGCGTGTACTTTCAGCACCCGTATGACGGCGGCAATCAATTGCGAGAACCGATTCGATTCAAGGACTCATTGGATGTCGCAGTTGTCATGGCTGGGTAGGTGTTCCACCAAGCGAAACCGATTTTTAGCAATAACGTAGGTCGGAAACAGACGACGAGTACCCCGGCTTTATTGAAGGTGCACTGCGTGCAGGCTTTCGAGCGGCAGCTTCAATCCTAGCGAATTAACTAAACAACTTCACATTCATTTCAGCTTCAGTGTGAATGGATATTGATGTTAACTATTTGTTGCCGAAAATCGGGACAATTTTGTGGAGTTGATGACAACCAAGCCAACAAACTTAACTACAAAATGGCATGCATTAAATTATCGTGGCATGATAATTAGTTGGCAGCATTGAGCAAGCCATCGTCGACATCGCCTAAAATATTTTTCAAGAAATTGTCCGTCACGCGCGTATAATTGATAATTTCCGAGCGATCCATCTTGTCGAGGGGCTTCTCCGCGAGACCCGTCAAATGCTCTGTGTTCTTTTCCAAGTCCTTTGTCATTGAATTTACATTCGAATTCAAACAGGTCGCCTCACCTCTTGCAAGTGTTCAAACAAGTCCTTTTCTTTGCCAATGGGCAAATAATATGCATACACGTAGGAATACTTGAGCACACGGCGGCAAGAAATCATCGTTTCGATAGCGGCATTGAGGAAACCCACGTCCATGTATGAGCCATTGGCTTCCGCTTCAAATTCAGCCATGCGGGTGTCTGTGTTGTCGCGCATGCGAGTGGCAAATTTCCCTGCCTCGGCGTGGTTGGCAAATCTATCCATACGTCTCTTTCGGAACATCAATCGTTTGAGAGGTTAGTACCGTTGGTAATAATGCAAGTAGCGGTCCAATTCAGCTTTCGCGCGCGCCGCGTCCGTATCGGGCTGGGCTGCGTCGGGGTCATAGCGGTTGCACTTGTAATACCCGCCCGTGTTGGCATTGTGATGCGCCCACGAATCCATGCACGTCTGCCACCGTCGTCACAACTCTGACAACCACGAGTCACATACCCAGCAAAATTCGTATTTGCAACTGCGGCAGGTCATGTGGTTGCACCCTTGGTTTTTCTCGATGCGGACAGAGCATTTCGGGCATTTCTTCGTGTTGGCCAAAATCCAATTGGCAGTCTCGCTTTCGTTTTTGCATTTTTCCTGCCAGAGGGCCAGTTGGTCGCACGAAACAGGCAAATGAGCTTCGTCGCCGCAGCTATCGCATGTATTGAACATGATGGTCGCTTTGGTAAACAGTCGCCATACCGCAAGCAAAACAAGCAACCACATACACACGCGACTGTCGTGAGCCCTCCCGAGGACGAGATGGCCTTGTCGCAGCCGGGCGATGGGCACCACTTGACTGTTTTATTGATGTCGACAAAGGAGCGGAGGAGGTATTTCTCGTATTTGGCAAAGTTTTCCTTGGGCAAAAGCTTTTGGAAAATGAGATCGCTCACGCGCTAAAATAAAAAGTAAATCACACAAGAAGATCCATGGAGAAAATGACTACCTCGTTGCACCCATGTTGCGGGCACGTGGTCGTGATGCACGCAGGGCCTTCGGCGATCTTGATCTGAAGGTAGGGCACCCAACAGTCGACGCAAAAGAAATGCTTGCACCCGAGGGCCACGAGCTGTGATGTTTCGTCTTCGCAGCAGATGGCGCATCGCCTCTTGACTTCCTTGCTTTCTTCTTCCTCCCCCGTCGAGACGGCCCTAAGATCGCGTCGAACCTTCCAGAAAAAATAATATGGAAGATCGTACCCCGCGGCTTCGCTCACACCCACAGGATCGCTGCAATATTGGTCGAGGAGTTTCTCCTTGTCCCAAAAAAAGTGGCGCAACAGCAGACTTGCTTTCGCCTTGGGAAGCGAGAGGACGCTCGCGACGTCCGCGATCAACGCGTTCTGCTGGCTCGCCAACGATGTCGGGGAAATGACTTGGTACTGGGCCGATGTCGCCCCCAAGTTTGTCGCAACCTTCAACGGGGTCTTCAACGACGCCCCCTGCGCGGTCATTGTGGCGGTCTTCGATCGCTTCGACCTGCTCGCACCTTCCCCGGCCCCTTCGTCCGACGAGTATTGGTACGAGGATGTATCACTCTCATAGTCGTATTCCTCGTCGTCGTCCATGTCGACTTCGACGTCTTCAACGTTGTGTAGTTCATGCTCAAGTTCCATCTCCACCTGTTCGTCGGTCGCACGGCTCATCGCGACGGCACTTGCTTCCTGCGTGTACTTCAGGTCTGGTGTTGTTCACCTTGGCGGTCGAAAGTCCTCTAAAGTTCGATATGTTAGCCTAAGTGCACCTCCTTTTCCCAGAAACATTGAATATTTGTATGCTCAAGAATGTTGGTCTTTCGAATGAAAACACCCAATGAACGCGGCGGGATCATTCGCGTCTCCTTCAAGTGCCAGAGGCGCGCTTCTGCGTGCATGTGTCGCGCGTATATGACATGGCGTCACCACGGATGTCGAGGATACAATGTCATTAGTTTCGACCGCTTGTCGACGCAAGGCCGTGGCGCTGGCCATAGCAGAGATACGCGGCCGTGGCGACGGCGATCCACGCCACCATCATGAGCGCCGTGTGCGGGGGCATTTGAACGACGAGAAGCCAGTTGAAGAAGATGGCGACGCATGGAACGAACGGAACGAGGGGACAATGAAAGAGTCCCTTCCCTTCGTCACCAAGATCTTCGTCTTCCATGTGGGTCGGGTGGTTCAACGCGAGAAGCACGACAAGCGCCGCCGCGACGACAGACAAACCCACGGCCACATACAGTCCCGCGGCGTCCATGTAGGAGGCATAGAAGACGGCCACGTCCGACGACGCATCTACGTTGACGTTACAAACAGTCGCCATGGAAGATGAACTCTACTTGGTGTCGGCGCAAGGCGGACAAAGGGCGGCGCGAGCGCGCCATGCTGCAAGTGAAGCGCGGCGAGAAACGACGTCACACAAAAGAGCGCGAGCACAAATCCGACTTGCAAGCTCAATCGACGCGACCGGAAGAGATGGACGGGCGCGCGACCATAGCGGACGACGAGGAGCGAGAGGTTGGTCATGTTGAAAGCGAGGAGAATGCCAAGCGAGATGAAATTCCAGAGGATTTGGAACGGCACAAAGGTCGCCAGGGCGATGACGATGACGCCGGTGATGGCGGCGCCGGTGCTGGGGGTGCCGCGGGCGTCAACGCGGCCAAAGAGCGATGGAAGGAGGCCATCCTTGGCCATGGCCAGCTGCAACATAGATGAGCGAAGCAACGATCATGGGAAATGTACCTGCACACGCGGTTGGGCCAAGAAGCCAATGAGGATCCCCACGGGCATGGTCAAGACTTCCCCCGTCTCGACGATCGGACTGGCCCAGCTGTACCCGACCTAAGGACCCCATCAAGTCAAGTGACGAAGCCTCGTCATCCAACCGCCAAAAACGCTTCGCCGTAGGATTCCTCTATGTCGATGAGGTCGTAGCGCTGCATGCCAACAACCGAGAGCGTCGCAAGGATCGAAAGCACGGCCGCGCCAACGACCGTGCCCAGCACGGCGCGCGGAATGTTCCGTCGGGGGTTGATGGCTTCGCCCGCCAAGCAACACACTTCGTCTAGACGACGCACATGATCCCAAGTCGAGCGAATGAAAATGTAATCATGTACCGTAGCCAATGTAGCCATAGAAACTAGCGCTCGCGCCGAGCATGACACCAGGCCAACCAAAGACAGTTTGGCCCGTTGCTTCGTTGACGGATGGGGGTGGCAGGAAGGGCTCCATGTGCTCGGGATGGAATTTCGTGAGCCCCGCTACGATGATGAAGAGGACGACGCTGATCTTGGTGAGTGTGATGACGTTGATGAGGCGTTTGCCAATGTCCATGCCGCAGAGGACGACGAGGACGCATGCAGTCTACGTCGATGACATGTGAGACGAAGGAAGGTCATCGTCGTCGTCATCTTACCATGAGGGCACATGCGTACAAGTCAATGGACGTGCCTGCGGGCTTCATCCACGCAGGACTGTCGACGTTGAACATGAGTTTGATCCACACGACAAACTTGGAGCTCCACGCACGTGCATTCCCGGCACAAGAGACGCCATATTCAAGTGTGAGAAGGAAACCCGCGACGACGGCGGGGAATTCGCCCAGCGCGTGATACGCGTACGCATACGTGCTCCCGTGCGCGGGGATCAAGCCTGAGAGTTCCATGAAGGCGCAGCCCGTGAGGACGCACCCCAGACCCGCAAGAATCCAGCTCAAGACCGCCGCGGGTCCGGCATAGCATCGAGCAATCTAGGCATTCGTGTCACGAGGGGATGGAAGGGCGTGTACCAGGCCGGCCGTAGCGAAGACACCGCTCCCGACCGTGCCGCCAATGCCGATCATGAGCAGATCAAAGACCGAGAGGGAGCGGACGTGCACATCCTTATGCAGTTCCTCTTGAAGCTGGGCGAGCGATTTGCACCAGAACGCGCGGGACACGAACGAGCGGTTGGTGCGAATCGACACCTCGTCTTGTTTCATTGAGGACGTTGTCGTCGGTGTGGATTGCGCGGTGCGTGCGCACGAAAAATCCGGTTAAATTGCTAACTATTTCGGATACCGAGAAAGAGCACAAGAATGCGTTGTTGGGAAGGTTCCCTCACTCGGTCAAATAAGTTACTCCGGAGAAAATCTCTCGGCTCAAACGCGAAACGTCTCCTTGTCGTCCCATTTGTCATGGATGTTCCGTCGGGCATGCATCGTGTCATTGAGGAGCTTCGTGGCTGTCTCGAGTAGACTTGCCGCGACGAGCACCTGGTCTGTCATCCCAACCTGACCCATATGCATGAGAGAGAGCGGGTCATGCTTGTAGTCGTACCCGCGCGTCTGCGTCGGTCGCGTGATCGATGCTTTGGACGGCCTTCTTGGCACACGCGACGGCGGCCGCGAGCGATGCATTCGGGTGAAGCCCGACGGCGTGGTCCCCAAGAAGACTGCCATGACATTGTCACGAAGAGGCCATCATTTCGACCTACCGCATGCGAATCCAGGATCGCTGGTCCTCGGCAGAGAATCGACCCATGGCTTGAATAGCTTGCAGTTGAATGTACAGCGACTAGGTGTATCTCACAACAATCGCAGACGACGACAGCAACGTACCCGCATGCGCCGCGCAATCGCGAGAAACATGGCGGCGCGTCGAATCCGCTTGGCTTTATTGGGAAAACTGCCCGTCGCCAAAATGTCGTCAATGTCTACGTCATCGTTCGCGTCCCGTGCGACTCGATGACGAAACAAGTGTGTACCTTGGCGATGGAGCGTGTGCGTTTCGCAGTACGTGAGCGTCCGCGTGTCAAAGACCATGCGTGTGTCGACGTGAGTCAGGATCACATCTTCGCCAAAGAATGTGCCTTTCTGCAGCACCCAGCCATTGCGCGCCACGAGTCCTGGGCAATTGTCAAGGAAGACGTGGATGGATGTGTGTTCTACCTTTAGCAAGGACATACATCTTGTGCGTGGACTCGCCATTGCGGACGATGAGTTCGTCGGGCGGATAGAGCTCGGCGTCCATTTTCTGGCAGAGGGCCGTGACGAACCGCGCGTGTTCGCCTGGCGGGCCGCCCATGAGAAAATAGATCTACCAACAATTGTTGGTGTTGCTGGGTGTTGCTAGGTGTTGCTGACCTGGTGAATCCACTCGCCCGACATGTAGACACTCAATTCACCACGCAAGCCTGGCGAGAGATGGCTACACAAAGTCCAGTGTAATGGACGCACACGAGATCGAATGATACCCCAAGACACTGGAGAAATAGCGATGGAGCACGAGGTCGCGGCTGTGGAGGAAATATTCGCGCATGCGAAACATGAGAAACCGCGGGATCATTTCGCGGTCCATAAAGACATTCAAGTGGTCCTAACCCGTCGAAACGAGGTGACACCGCATGACGTGTCACACCGACATACCATTTGTTGGTTGAATTCCGTCGACGATTCGTCCAAGCTTGAGACGAGGCCACAGACAGACCCGACGACTACACCAACTCGTCAGCGCCGCCGCCGAGTTGCATTCAACGTACTGAACGAGTAGGCGCCGCAGCCGATCGTCATGCACAGAATCGCAACAACCTTTTCCGTCGTGGTTGGAATGGGCACGTCGCCGTAGCCAATCGTGCCAATCGTCATGATCGACCTAGACCAACGGTCGAGACGACGACGACGACCGCTGCTATGTCGTACCAGTACAGCGCGGCAATGTATTGCGACGTGAGATCGTTCACGTCAAAATTGTCATATTGGTTGCGCCACGCAACGCCGTCGGCTTCGTACTGGGGCACGGTGGCCCAGAGGCAAGCCATCCAATGGGCCAGGACCACCTGACGACGAAATTCAGAAGGTCGTTGGGAATGACACGTTGCGTCACCATGAAGAGCGCGTATTTGCCGAGTTGGGAAAGGGCAATGGGCACGCCCAAGACAGCATTCCATCGCGAGAGGATGCGGGACGCGCGGAAGACGCGTGCGAGTTTGAGGATGCGAAAGACGCGGAGGAGCTTTGTGGATGGTGAGAGAGAGAGAAAGAGTGGCGAGTCTACCTTGAGGAGACCAAGTGAATCTTTGGCGACTGAAACACTCTAGCCAGTCCATGTGACAGAACGACGCCGCGACGCAAAATTACATTGGTGTAGGCCACGGCCACGAGGTTGTAGGGAAAGACAGAGATGAAATCGAGGCCAAACCAGCCTACATGACGGGAGGCTGCATATCCACTCAAACGAACAGACGCACCGTGAAAGTAATGCCGCATCATGAGCGTCGGGTGATCGACGAGCTGATTGGTTGTCGGGTCCGTGTATGGCGTGAAAAAATTGAGTGTCAGGTCGGTCGCAAAGAGGACATCGACGAAGCAGTCCCACACAAAGCCTGGGTCCGTGAGTCGCTCGTCCAAGACAAAGGCGATTTGGACCGGCTAGACACGAGACCGTTGTGAAAGAGGACGAGGATGACATGGGAGAAACGTATACGCACCACCGCAATGGCCGTGTAAAACAAAAGCGCGATGAGGAGGATGTCCCAGATCGCACGAAAGCTCGAGTTTGGATGGAGCGGACTTGTGAGTCTGGGTGCGCGTTTGGGGAGTGGTCCAATATTCGAGTGGGCGGCAGTCAGCTTGCGAGTGATGAGTTCGCGGTTGCTCTCTTCAAAGTGGAGCGCGCTTCGGCGGCGGCGCATCATGATCTGATGGAGAATCGCGCGGCTCGTTTTATGCATCGATGCTTCGATCTTGGAGACAGCCGTGTTGGTCTAATGAGAGCGGTGGAGACGCATCATCGTGACATCGCCGTACCACGTTGTAGCGTTCGATCGTGCCCATGCGTGTGCTTGTCCTGCGCAAGGGAGACGTGATGGCATCCATGAGACTGCTTCGATGCGGCGCAGCCTAGACACACACATGACGATCGTGTGTTGCATCTAAGATATCCACCTTGCGAGACGGAGGATTGGCGGCGGCTCCTGTCGAGGTGTCCATGGCGTTGCCGCCTGGTCAACCGTCGGCGGCGAGACGGACCTTGAAACGGCAGGGTGTAGCGAAACGTCCCCTCGATGGAAGTTTGCCCCTCGCGTTTGCAATCTCGAAAAGAAATTCACGCACGGGACCCCATGGATGGGGGGATGTGCAGCCCCGAAACGCCGTCGCAACATCTCGGGCTGTATTGGCAGGCGACGTGCCATACGTGTATACATGGGACCACACATGTGTATCCATCCTCTAGTTGAACTCTTATCCACCGCCAAGAACTTGCTCCGCCTACCAAGGCCACGCTGAACTCTACAGCAGCGGCCCTGACGACGATGGCGCGATGCCGTGGACCTTGCAGGATCTCCCGCGCTCGATTTGAAGATTCCGAGAGAACATTAAAATGACAAAATTATATTACTGCCGCATACTCCAGTCAAATGCGACCATGTGGCTTTGAAAAACCTATAAAAAAGACGCTGTCAGCGGAATATTATTCGTTGCAGTTGCCCACAAATCTTTGCATGCGCAGGGCGTGGCTGCGGAAGAGCGCGCTCCTGCTGACCATGCCTCGAAGACGCACCGCCAGCTTACCCGTTCCCGGTTCCATGTCTACCATGAAGACTAGGTCCGCGGTAGCCGCCGTCGCCGCGCAGCTGCAAGTGCCTCAGACGCCCATTGCCCCGAGAACGAACAACAGCCTTTCTTGGAAACCCCCGCGCAAAGCAGAAGGCCAGTTGGACAACGATGCGATCGAGGACTCGCGCGGTGGGCCGCTCACACTCGACGAGCTCCAATTGAACGTGCTGGCCAAGACACCGCATTTCTTGGTCCTGAACAAGGCACGTCAACGCCGCGACGCTTCCCATCGTGACATTGCTTTGTAGAACCCCGACGTCCGCCTCGACGGCGATTTTAGCGTTACGATCGAGAAGGCCATGCATCGCGACTACCCAGAGATTGAAAAGTTTAGATGGATCCACCAGCTCGACTTCGGTACTCGACTCGGAAAAAACGGCGTCACTCATGGTCGCTCTCGTAGCAACGTCGGGCGTCATGTGCGTCGGGCTCACGAAAGAGTTTGTCCTCGTTCATCATCGTCCTTCTTGACGCTTGCAATGTTAGATCCACGGCCAATGCAAGCGTTCTATTCTCCAAGAAATGCGTCGAGAAGGAATACGTGGCGCTCGTGGATGGGACGATGCCGTTTGCGCCGCCGCGGGGGCACAAATGCGTCACGTTCTCTCGCCTCGCCGACTTTGTCCACGACAAAGAGAACCCGCAGACAAAGAAGCAGCACGAGCACAAATTTACCAAATCGTTCAAAGGTATCAATCTCGTCCCCGCGGTTGGCATGATCCTGGCATGAGGTCCACGCACCGGCCCCTCGCTCTTTGCCATGGACCAAGGCGTCGTCCGGCGCAAACATGCGGCTGGCGGGGTTCTCACGCCCGGCGAAGTCGAATTTTTGCGCAAAATGTGGAACGATCTGCCCGACGACGTCCAACAGACGTACCTCGTCCGCGCCGCCCAGGACAAGTCACATATCCCCTGACACACTTTAGTCCTGACAATCTGCTAGAGTGCGGTTTGACGCCCAAGTCAAAGCCATGGAATGCCAGCACCTGCCACAAGTGCGCTACGACATCCCGCTGCCGAAACCCGCCACGTCGTCGTCATCGTCGATGATGGCGCGCACCCAACGCCAGCGATCCATGTCGGAACATGCGCCGCACCCGATGGTCAAGCGTTCCCGCCTTAGCAGCATTGGCGACGACGACGACGTCGACGTGGAGCCAATGGGCTACGTCTTTGACGATGCCATCGCAACGTCCCCCACCGATTCCTTCCAAATGGAAATCTCCCCCGCGGGCAAGGTAGGAGGAGTGCATGGCCTTGTCTTTATGGCATTGAAGGTGTCGACAACTGTGGCCTTTGTGCTGGGCCACGGGGTCTTAGATGGCAAGCCCGTGACCAAAGTGCTCTTGCGACCGCTCAGCGGGCGGCGCCATCAACTTCGTCTCCATCTGAGCCACCACGGCTTTCCCATTGGTATGTGTTGTGTGACATGGAGCATGATGGATGATGAACGGTAGTCGGGGACGTCACGTACGGCAGCGAAGAGGATACAGCCCCACGCATGATGCTCCATGCGTGGAAGCTGAATCTAAAATTCCCATCCGACCAGGTACTACTACCCCACCTCCATCTTGGTCTGTCAAGTTGACACACAACCACGCAGCAACGGCAGTATGGCACAACCATCTTCAAAAGCGCCGACCCGTTTGCGTCGATGGTCAAGACGTGTCGAGTGGTGTCGACCATGCAATTGAAACAACCGACTTTGAGATACCAGACAAATCACCATGACTCGTCATCCAAGCACCAGCCCCAGTCGACGACATGCCGAAAGCCCACGACGTCGACCCCACGAAAGGAGAAAACGAAAACGACGCGCGAGCATTGAGCATTAAAATTGATCCAAAACACTTTGTACGTCAACCGTGGACGGGTGCAATGATCCCTGGAGACACACATGGACTCTGTGATATATATGGATGACGTACGAGAGCATCAGTGTAGATGGAGAGCGCCTTTAAAATGGCTTGTTTGGCGGCGCCCATGTCCCCCATGTAAAGCCGCAGGAGTCCCTGGCCAAGCATTAGGCGCATACGAGACGACATGACCGACCATTGTGTACTGCACCTCGCCCGTCGCAATGTGGGTTTCGCCCAAAATCTACGCCATGTGTGTCACGCTATCCTCCGACGACATGGCCGTACTTTGCCGCGCGTGTCGAGGACGTGCACCAAAATGGCCGCGCCTTCGTGGTGGATGCGCTCAATGACGTTACTTTGCTTGGCCTCAAGGGACAAGAACCCGTCGTCTTGGTTGCGCTGGCTGGTTGTGGCCGCGGCCAAGTGTTTGTACCAGATTTCGACGACCTTGTCAAACATGCCAAGCGCTTCTTCGGTCCGAAAGTTCTTTTGGAAGATGGCGCCGAGCGTGTAGTAGAGCGTCGACGTCACAATGTGTTCGGGGCCGTGCACGAGCGACGCATAGTAGGCGCCGTTGGCCGCCTGTTTGATCGCCTCGTCAAAGTGTTCACACTCGCTGTGGTAGCGCCCGTAGAACTTGCACACGAGCGCGCGGTGGCTGAGGGTCTTGGACTCGTTGGCTGCGTCCTCTTCGGTCGACTTGACAATGTTCCAGATGCACAGCGCCAGCACTTCCTCGACTTGGTTCATGTGGCTCAGCTCCAATCCGACCTCGGCCATGCAGAGGTAGTGCGGCACGAGGTGGAGCGAGGCTTTGCCGTACAGCCCGACGGCATCCTTGACGCTTTCAACGATCGTCGCATACGCGCCTTGAAAGTCGCGGCGAATCAGCTGCTCCTCGCACTGCGCTTTCGCTGCCGCGAGCGCTGCTTCCTTGGCCGCGTGGATGGCACTCACATGCGGCATGGTGGCGGCGTCACCAGTGTCTGCACCGTCGCCGCTCGGAAGACTCTTCATGGGCGACAGCGTCATGCGTCAACGCACCGACCGGTCCAAGGACGACTCTCCGAGGAAAACGCAAAAGTGAACAGCGGGACAATCTGAAACCGTGAAACGGTCCAGGTGCGATGCAGCCAAACACCAGAGGCAATCCGAGACACCATCGATTGTATGTATCATCTACACCACGTCGGTGACGACGAGGACCCGCGCTTCGACACTCTGGCGATGGCTGTGGGGAGGCGCCCGCGGGTCGGCAAACGACGTGTGTGGCGTGCGGCTCTTGGCATCGATCGAATCAAAGTTCTTGAGCACGAGCATGTCGTTGCACGTCATGGCGCTCCAGTACCACCACGTCGCGTCTGGCGTGTACGTCATGAGAGACATGGCGCCGCGCCGGCCTTGGGTGAGGCGTGTCTCCGAGTCCAGGAGCGCCGATGGTGGCACCGTCCTCGCATCAGCCATCGCCATGGGCCAGTTATGCACGACGGAGACGAGGGGCTGCCACAAGCTAAGGATGCGCACGCGGAGACGACCGGCGACGATGCCTTCTTGGACGTCTGGGGGCAAGTCGGTCATATGGGCCGCGCCCGCCGACGGCGTTTGGTCAATGTGGATGAGCGGCGAGGGCTTCCGTCGACCGTTTGCGACTTCCTTGGGGTCGGAGCTCCGGAGCATGACGCGGAAGACGTCGAGGAAGGTTGTGTGGGGAAAGAGGCGGCGCACGAGCGCGTCGAAATGGGCTTTGACAACGTCGTCGTTGAACAGCACGTCGCCGCTCGTTGCATCGAGGAGGAACAGTGCTAAGGAGGCGACGCCACGCACTGGCAGGAAGCCTTGGACGTCCACGTCAAAGTCATCTTCGCACCCGCGCATGTCGTGCAGGAGGACTGTGTGGGCGGCACTGACGATGTTGTTCTGCGGCTTTGTCGGGTAAAAGCAGGAGTAAGGATATGCCCCATCGTTCGTGTGCGAGAAGAAGTTGAGCGGCGTCTCGAGGGGGCCGCTCGGCGCTGTCATGATGCAGGACGATGAAGCAATGTTGAGTCGAAGGGACTGAGCCAACTGTGCCAGGATGTTCCTGAGGTGCTTCTGTTGTCGGGTCGTTCGTGTTTATGCTGGACACTCTTACATTTAATATTTAGATGTGAACCTCCATCAAAATACTCTAAAATATAATTAAACGCATTTGGATTTTACAATCCGACGTCGAACGCGAGAAACGAAATTTTGACGGATTGTTTCAAAATACTCGTATACATTAATAGTTAAACTCAATTGTCACTGCATGTCGATGGCGTGGGGCGCTGCAGCCGCGCCCCAATATTTCCATCGGCGCGTGTGGACATCTCTCTCTACACTAAACATTTACAAGGCACATTCAAACCACTTTTGAGCCTTGCGGTCACTGCCCCACCAGCCATCGCCATTGCGGAACGTCGCGTCGAGATGGTTGATCGACGCGAGGTAGTGGAAGTTGGACGTGTCCGAGCCAAAACCGTAGCTGCCATAGCCAGCCATGCAGCTGTCAATGTCGACAACACTGTCGTGGGTCGGGTTGTCGTGGTGGGAGATGGAGCCGAGGATTTGGAGCGGCACCGACATGGTCGTCGTGAGGCCGTAGGGGCTCGTGCCGCAGAGGAGGTGTGCGCCGTGGGTCGCGCGGACGTTGATCGCTCGTTCGTACTTGGCTTGCATGTCGCTGCCAACGGTGGTCTCGTGCTTGAGCTGGACGTAGGCCCGCGGGGAAGGGCAAAAGCCCGACCAGCCCAAAATGTTGGCGAACGTGCCGTCGATGACGCCGCTCTGGCCACACTTTTCTTCGAGGGCGTTGGTGGTTTTGCTGCCTTCCATTGGCCCAGCCAACGACATCCATGAGACGTCGGCACTAAAGTCGCACAAGCCACTCGCGACGGCCCCACCGGCAATAAGGTTGCCCATCGAATGGGTCACAAGGATGAGTGGCCCAACCGTTGTCTTGGACGTAGATTTGCTGACCGAGAGCGCGGCCTTGCAAAACGCCGTTTGGAGCGATGGATCGGTCCAACCTTGGGTCACCGTGTCAAACTTGACAAACTTGGTGCTCGAACAGCACGGTGCGTGTTCGTGGATGCTGCCAAAGTAGTCGCTCGAGTCGGTCATCGGACCAGCGTCCTTGACGCCGATGCCATGAACAAACAAGCACGGCTTCTTCACGGACGCACAGCCACAGGACGATTTGTTGATGGTCGCGGCGCGCGTGGGGCCAGTGGCGGCGCGATAGATGGCCGACGCCGTCTGGACATAGCTCGTGGTCGAGGGGGGTGCAATGGGGGACGGCGCGACGACGACGGGGCAGTCGGCATCCCCAGGAGCGACGAGCTCGGGCATCGCCGTCGGGTCCGACAAGTACTGAAAGACAACATCGAGGTCGTCGCTCGCAGCATGCTGAAGCTTGTTGTCGGCTGAGTTGCAAAAGACAAATGCTTCGCCGGCAAACGTGAGCGAGAGGAGCTTGCCGTCGGCGCACGACTTGAAGGGCGCTCCTTGGACTTGGTCAACGACCGACGAGTCGGTCAGACTGGAGGCCACAAGGTGCACGGGCGGGACTTGCGACGCGTGGAGGCACTCGACGAGGGTGACGGCGCCAGACGATGCGTCGGCCTTGGAGCGATACGCGCGGTCGTTGAGGAGCGTGTACGTGATCACGACGTCGGGCGATCGTTGGATGACCATTGCGTCGAAAGCAAGCGCGCCGTCAGCCGACGACGACGGACCGCCGCGAGGGTAAATGTATGCTTCGGCCGTCGAAATGCCGTTGAACTGGAGCGACGTGCGCTTGGCCGTGACAGTCACGTAAAGCCCAGCGGTCGTTTGAAGACCCGTCAAGATGGGCGCGGCGTTGTTGTCAACTTTGGTCTTGTAGACAAAGATGGCGCCAATGGTCGTGGCCACGGCCCCGCAAAAGAGGATCGCGCCCAGGACG
>VJMH01005151.1:0-22467 GCA_009835185.1 Aphanomyces stellatus | reverse complement strand
GCTAGGACCTAAAACGATAGCTCTGAATAGTTTTTGAATGTTTAACTTTTTATTGATCCCAAATGAATTTCCCTTATATACCTTGGGTATCAGTTCTCCATAATTTGCAATTACGTTAGACATTTGCAGAGCTTGTATTGGATTTATTCAAACCAATTTTTATAATACGGTATATATAATAATCAAAGATTAAAACTTTGTTTATATAATATGGAATATCCAGCTCCAACGCCTTATACGCCAACTCCATTAAAACCGAACAGTAGTTGTTTTCTTAAATCCAGATACCACATCATTAACATTATCATTAGCATCTAAATACTTTTTCCTTAAAACTGGAGATTATGCATCATTTGTAAATTCTAGCTTATTCCAATTAGACGGAACCGTTATTCAAACTCAATATTTAACTGGAATTACAATTGGTACTGCAAGTGCTTCCAAATGCTTAGTACTTGATTCGAATAAAGATGTAACTGGAGTACGAAATTTTACTGCTACCAATATAACTGGAACTTTACAAACTGCATCTCAACCTAACATTACTACATTAGCTGGATTAACTTCATTTGGTACTGCTGCGATTACTACGAATATGATTGGTAATTTAACTTTAAATAATATTAGTGGTGTATTAACTATTTCTGGTACTAATTCACAATTAACATAAACAGGTAGTTCATCGATTATAAAACTAACAAATACATCAGCAAGTACTTCATCATCAACAGGAGCGATACAATGTTCTGGAGGTGCTTATTTTGGTGCTAATAGTTATTTTGCGGGAAATATTAATTGTCAAGGATCACAAACATTAATTGGTAGTTTGCTCATAACAGGGACAATAGCCTTCCAATCGACTTCAGGTATAAATATGAACACAAATTCGATATCAAATTGTACAACGTTTACATTGAGTGGGATTCAAACTTCAACAAATACAACAACATCAACATCATTTTCAACTGGTGCATTATTATTATCTGGCGCTATTGGTATTGGATTAGCTGATGATGCAAGCAGTTCAACTAATGGTGGATCATTTACAACTCGTGGTGGAATGGCAATTGCTAAACAATTATTTGTAGGTACTAGTATTACTGCATCATCAATGACATATGATCATCATCATTTACTTCACCATGATTAAATGCAACTATTACTGATACTGGTACTGCTAATATTGTTTATTCATTAAATATTATTCATAATACATCTAATTATGCAACAATAGCTGGGACAAATAGTTATGGTATGGGAATTAAATTTCAAGCTCCTAATACAAGTAATACTACAGTTGATTTTGGAGCAATAAATTGTTTAGTATCTGGTAATACATCAGGCATTCAGCAATGTCAATTACAATTTTATACAACAATAGCTGGATCATTAGTAAATGTAATGACAGTATCATCATTAACATCATCAACAAATAACTTATTATCTATAAATGGCGCAACAAGTGTGTTATCTGTTTATAATGTTTTTTTAGGTACTATTGGAACATTTTCAAGTAATTTAACAATTAGTAAAGCAAGTGCTCCAAATTTAACAATTACATCAAGTGCAACAGGTACCCAAAGTCAATTATTCTTTATTACGGATAATCAAACTTGGGAAATAGGATCAAGAGGATCTACAGCTGGTCTTTATCCAACAAATTATTATATTTATAATGGTGGATTTAATATGTTCATGACTCCAGCTGGAATTACAAGTTATTTAAATGCTTCAGTATCAACTACATCAACTAGTAATGCATTTCAAATTGCTCGTGGTCTTTATACAGCAAAAGCGATATTAAATAATTCATACTATAATTGTAATACTGCTAATACTGCTGCTTCATCACATTCGGTCAGTAGTCAAGCAATATGTTTAAATGATCAATTTATTTATTTTAGAGGACAAAACAATAGCGATAATAATCATGGTATAGGCTGGGGAGATCTGAATAATGTAAATTGGAATACAAATTTAGGATTTGCTTCAAAAGCAGTTGATGGTCCTGTGCTATATGGAAATGCTGGTGTTTTAATTGGAAATTTATCAGGATCAGTTGAAGTCGCATGTGCTAGTTTTGTAAATACAACAACATCATTATTTGGAACTGTTAATATTAAAACTCCTACTACTACTACAGCACAGTGCAATATTCAATCAATGATACGAATCATTATAGTCAATTTGCTACATTAGGAGATGGTAGATACAAAATTACAAATTATTCACTAACAGCAACACCAACATATCATGAATATTGGTTTGATTCTCCAGATTATTCAACGAAACCATCATTTGGACTAGGTTTAACACCACGATTCAGATTAGATTTTGGAAATACAGCTAATGACTTTATAATAGCTCTATATAATGGAAATAACTTATCTCCCACATTTCGACTGGGAGCGAATGGGCCAGCTTTAATGCTTCATTCAGCTGGAAGCAATGGAGTAAAAATGTATGTAAACACTACAGGAGGCGTGGGAAGTCCAAATAGGGTAGGAACCAATATAGCTTCATTTACAACAACAGGCGGAACAATTCATACAGGTAGTTTTACAGTTAGTGCTGGTCGTATTAGCATGACTAACGGAGGTTACGGATATAGTCATTTTTCAGGATCTGGTGTTGAGCTTAATACAACTGCCAATGGCAATACTGATGGCGGTATTGGTTGTTATTCATATCATAATTTTAATTTATATAGTAATAATACTAATCGCATGTCTATTTATAGTAATGGACAAATAAATATTGGCTTAAGTACATCAACTCAATTAGGTGGTAATGTATATCCATTATAAATTTGGAGTTGGTGTGCATCAACGGAAACTGCTAATCCTGCTGAGAAGTTTAGTACTTCATCAGGTGGTTCAAATTGGAATAGCACGCAATGGGGTAATTGTAGTGCGCGATTTAATGATATCTTAATAGCAAATGCTTTTATAGGTGTATCAGATGAACGAATCAAAACAAATATAGAACCATTAAATAATGATTTTTGTAAAGAGTTCATTATGGAATGTGATCCAGTTAGTTTTAATTACAAAAAGGATATCCATAGAGGCAGATATAATAAGCAATTTGGTTATATCGCACAGAATTTAGAAAAAAAGGATTTCCATGGTTTGTTACACATACAAATGATGAGGATGAGGATTTAATAGAAACAGTTGACACTGATGGTTATAAATCAGAAGCAGGTATAAAATTGACAGTTTCGTATATTGAAATCATACCATTACTTGCTAATAATATAAAACGATTAACAGAGGAAAATCAAAAACAAGATGAACTGATAGCCAAATTACAAATTCAAATTAACCAATTAATAGAGTGCATAGCTCCCTCTGGCGATTTTCAAACGCATATAGCGTCCGGCATCTCTAGTCCCGTCTTCGGACTAAAACCTAAGAGTAAAGCGCCGCGTTTAATTAAACGAATTGGATTGTAAGTTAAGAGCTAAATTGGTGCCTAGCTCCAAATAAAAACGATCAGAGATCGTTATCGCGATTTTCAATCGCTAAAGGCTTTGCATTTAAATACACCCGTAGGCTGTAGTAGGAGCTACGCACCTAAATTTTTATATATTTTTTTAAATTCATCAAATCTCTCTATCAAGGTTGGTAATTTCGAATGGTGCATATGATATAAAAATATGACGCACCATATACCACATAGATTTTCGCATATATTTTGAAATTTAAAATTGCTGTTATAAATAATTTGACGAACGCAACTATTTCGCTCTAAAATATGTATCAAATCATCTTCGGGTGGTACAGCAAAACTATCAAAGTAAAACATAGTCTCGCCTTTTATGAAACCTGCTGTCCAGTGAGTTCCTGTGATGTCTCCAATATTAAATATATAATAGCCTGGTTTGATCTTAAGTTGCGATAGATCATCCGTAAATTTGTTCGAAGATAAAAGTCCGTAGGTCTTTCTAGCAATTTTCAAATGCTCTCCAACTACGGGCTTTACGCGCGTAAATCCAACAAAATTTAGGTGGAATTGTAATTTTTTTGATAAATCTATCAACTGATTTGAACTTGTAATACCATATTTTTCAATAAATTTCGACATTAGAATTCGAAGATTTCCAGAACGACCTATGGACGTTATTATAACGAAGTTAAGTCTTTGAATTTAAATTGGTCCGAAGGTCCAACTATTACGTAGTAATATTTAATAAAATGTTTGTGTTATATATATATAACGAAATATTTAAAACCTTTACGGTAATAGACAATGGATTCACTTATCCCAGAAAATTTTATGTTTGAAAGCACATTGGACAAAACTCCAATAGATGCCAATCTTATCTAGTTAAAAATAAAAATTTAACATCATTTATTGACCAACAGCGAGGGTCGGGTGCTTACACATTATCGAAAGTCATCATTGATTGTCAATTAGGCAATGGAACTGATTTCGTCGATTGGCGAGAAGCTTATGTTACTCTACCCTATCATTATAAATAATCTTGTGCTGCTGGTGCTGCTTCAACTGTTGCTGGATCAATTGCAAATAATTTCTTTACACCCAAATAAAGTTCGGTATCTTCTTGACGGGAAGCTTAATGTATCATACGCAGAGTCAGAATTAAAGATAGCAGATAACCCAAAATATGTTGTTAAAGAGCTTCTAGGTAAGAAAGTATTATATAGTAAAGTTTATTATTTGGTGCATTGGAAATATTATGACAAAAAGTTAGCTACATGGGAACTTCGATCTAGTTTGGTATCGAACGGATTAATTCATATGATTAATGACTTTGATAATCAGAGTAAGAAGGCAAAAAAACAAATTGTTAATTATAGTCAATATATAATGCTCTAAATGAATATCCATTTTCAATATAATCAACAAAATAAACTTCTATTATATATGATGACCAATTTCTTCCAGTTAGATCATTTAAACTTATTAAGATTTAAATCTATTTTAATCATGATGCTTATATTACAGAAAAAATAGATAATTTTTTGTTGTTAATTATTGTGAATTGTTAAAAGTGATATGAGTTTCTCCTTCATGGCGTTGAATGTCTTGAAAACAGAATAAAAAACAAAGGAGATATTTGAGTGTAACGTCATTAACAAAAAAAAATTGGCCAATCACTGATTTTTCATCCGGATATTATTTTGACCCATTCGCTTTTTCAAGATTCCGACACAGAGCCTGTGGTGACGAAGATTGGCTCAGCGTCCCCCCCAACGCACGGTCTCATATGCGACAGCAACAAAGTCAAAGAAGTCGATTCTAAGAGAGGACGTAGCAACAGCAGCACGAAAGAGTCTGATTCCAAGCGACGTCAAATTGAAGAAAAGCCATCGTTGCCAGTTCCAGCACCAACTGTGGCCATTCCAGAACCGAATCGACGTGAGTCGATGGCAATCAATTCTATCAATCAGACAACCAAAACCCTCGACTTGAAGCTCGTTGACAAAAAGCTCCAAAAAGGAAATGTGTACTTGCGAGATGCTTCCCTCAGTGATTGGGAAGCCTTTGTTACGAGCGAAGATCAGCAACTCAAGTCAAAAAATATGGAAAGGATGGAAGGAAAGATTTTCATTGTGGAATTGCCGTCACGAGAACATGAAGATTATATCCAAGAATTATCTGCTGTTCTTCGTGCTGCAACCCACACTGCAACGAATTTTTTAATGATTTCTGGAGCCGCGTATCAGACAAACTTCCGCCGCCTCGAGCCAGATTTGTGTGTTGTGCCGCGTCGAGTCCTAGGGCAACCTCCATACAATGTTCAATTGCCTCCTGGCGTCAACTGGAACGATTTCCAAACTGTCAAATGGGAAGTGGCGTGGTCGAAGACTTGGGCTGATCTTGATTGGAAGGCCAACCAGTGGTCGACTGTTGGTACTGTGGTTTACATCATCTGCATTAAACTGGAACGTCCCAATTTGGTAGATTGCTCCTACAAAGTGCACCACGTTGTTCATCATGGGGTCAATTTGCCTGCAATGGTCCCAATTCCGATTGCCGCCCCCAACACTGTCGTACACTTGGATTCGCGCCTTGTCCTGCAACTTCCTGCAATCAATCCCTTGCCACCTAATTTTCCACCTCAATTGGACATTGATCTTTTTGCTCCACTTGCGGTTCTACTTGCTGATTTACCACCCGCTCCCGCCGCTATCTAGTTTGTTGCCTAGCTGAGAAAGTTATATTCTTATATATAATATATGAATCAAATATTATTGAACATGGACAATCTTGTAAATCTTCAATTTCATAATAATCTATCTTGAACTGTTTAGATGATGTTTAAAATCGTATTCTTAACTTTTCGGTTTTCTCTATGAAATTGAAACTGCTGATAGCTTGGGTTTTTGTTTTTCTGTCTTTCACCAAAATCAAACTACCCAGAAATTTGTATTTGTGTCTTTTTGTTTTTGGGAAAAATCAAACTTCCAATTTTCTAGTATTTATGTCTTTTTGTCTTTCTCTCTAAATACATAAATACAAAAAGACAGTGGGTATAGGACTGTATTTTTTGTTTCTTCTCTCACTTCGTTATTCTTTCTTTAAGTTCCTAATGTCACTTTTCACTCTTCTTTAAACCTCCTCTACTTATTATTCTCTAAGTTCTTTAAATCCCGTTTCACTTCGTGAGCGTAGCGAGCATGTTAGAGGAGCTTTATCTCTATCCTCTATTCTTTTTTTTTGCTGTCCTCGCCCAAACGGTATTGCTTTGGCACTTTATCCTCCTCGATTTCCCTCAGACGTTGCGGCTGACTCTCCTACATGGCCTAATCACTTCAACGACTGCCTGAAAAACAGGCGGTGCACCCACCTCGTTTCACTATACATTTGACTCACATACTCGGTCGCCTTTTTTCTGGGTTCTCTGTACTTGGACGGTGGTTTGGTCACCAATCTTATCTATTGGTTTTTCCCCACGCTCAACTTCTTTGAACTCGTGTTCAACTTGCGTGTTTCCCAAATACCCAATGTGAGGCGAGCACATCCACAGCTGTCTTGGCTTTGATGCCACTCATGCTGATGCTGGACTGCGATGACAATGGAGGTACTTCTTTACCGGACGTTTGTATTTCCAAGGCTGATGTATTTGCCGAACTTCGCTTGGTACGATGTGTCACGTGGGCTTCGTGATTGGTTTTTGAAACGAATTACAATGCTGATTATCTGGGCATATAATATATTGATGTGAAAAACTGGCCGTCTCAATGCATGTGGCTTCAATCTACACAATCAATGCGCAAATCCAATGTACTCGGACTTTAACACTCAATTTTAAATGTTTCAGATATGATACAGTGGTATCTATCATATCCGAAACATTTAACATTGATGTCGGGATCGCTTGCACACGCGTCGCCGGGAAGTTCGGGCTCATGACAGGCCGCGTCGATCAGCGCATACTAGTGCACGAATAACAAAAAAAATATGTCGAAGGATGTGCCCAATGCTAATGCACCATTGATATTCGTTGAAATGATCCGATAAAAACATAGCCTGATAGTTCCGTTTCATATTAACCAAGATAAACTAATCTAGTGTGATTTGGTAACTTCTCAACTGGGCTTATGAAATACCGAGCTCATCGTAAAGTTTTGCCTGCAAATGGGACATTTCTTTTGGTGCAGTCGCTGAATGCACGCATGGCAGAAAATATGTCCGCAGGGTACCAATACCCGGTTTACATCATGTTCGAGGCAAATGGAGCAAGTCAATCCTTCAGCCAATTCTTTCTTCTCTTGCTGAACTTGTTCCACACTGGCACTCAAAGCTTTGTAGCCCTCCTCTGCGTGGGCCAAACGCTGTTGAAGCTGCAACATTTCCGCAACCAAAGATTCGTAAGGCTTACTTAAGCTTAAATTCAGTCGTCCCAACAAGTCATTTACAGCATCGACAACGTGGTACTCTGGAATAGTCGATGGATGCTCGAATGTATGTGGAGAACTTTCGATGACAGCTGAAGGTTGAATTACTGAAACGTTCGACACAATTGATGGATTTGAATTGCGATGGGACCTGAAAGAGTACACCTGCGTTGTGGGCAACCACAAATTTTCGTTATGTTCGTTGACGCACAACTCGAGATGCGACAAATTTGAGCTGGACACTCGTGTTCGTCGAACAATCGCATATACAAAACTACGGTCTTGTTCGATGGCAACGATTTCTCCAGCCAAAAAAGACTTCAATGGTTTCATTTCAAGGCACGATACATCGAAATCCACAAGTTGTTGGCCAGGCCTTCCGCGATTAGCTTCAATTGGTGAGTTGTGAGCAATTCTCAGCCAGTCCAGTGTTTGAGAAATATTGCAGGACTGCAGCAACGCGAGGACTGGTAGACAGTCTTTTATGAGATGGTGTGATGCATGCTGCACACCCAATGCTACTGCGTTTACCAAAGGAATGGATTCGTCAGTGGTTACATACAAACACCTTGCGGGGATATCGACAAAGAATAATTTTGAACGGACTGGTTGTCTCGTTACGTCTCGTCCAGTTTGATGAAGATATCTCGTTGGAATGTGTTTTACACCGACCACAATGTATTCATTCCACAACGGTGTAGTTATTTTACAGCCCGGCGATTGATGCGCAATAATTTGGTTGAGACCGTCGATGAACTCGGGGGATCGAATCCGTTGTGTAAACATCGATGTATCATGGGCGATTTCAGGGGAAAAGAAGGGCATTAGTAATTCACGAACCACTTCGCTTAATTTCGGAACTTCCAATTTGCGACATAAAGTATTATCGAGGCTAGAATGTGCAATGTCAACTTCATCAATATTGATGTCCGACAATATCCATGGCGCATCGTTGTAGCTACAATTATTTATTGGCACTAGCCGATTCGTTGTCGTTGGTATGACCAATGGCAATGATGAACTACATTCAATCAAGGTCAATATTTTCACGACAGCCATCAATTCATTTAGATTCAATGTCGAACATTCGTCGTGGATTTCATGCAAAAGACAAATATAGGCATTATTATTCGGTGTGTCTTCTGTACCCAGATTTCGGAACAATGTGTCGTGAGTGCCATACAAGCGAGGGACTTCAAAAAGGAAGGGAGCCAAGTTTTCGGTGAGTCTAAAGTAGAGACGATTTGCTCGAACTAATTGAGTACCCACGGGAATGAATGGAATCTCTCTCAAATTGCTCTTAATATTTTCGTCAAGGCCATCCCAGTGAGCATCAAAATAGGAGTATAGTTTAAGGAACAAATCAGAGACGGAGAATGGATGAATCCATGTCTCCATTACATTTGGATGTTGCGTCACCGTATTAACGTGAAGTAATATGTCAGTCAAAGTGGGCGGTGACACTAACTTCAATCGACTCCACAATACTCGTGCTGGGACTGCAAATGGTTGCACGATTGGCTTTGCAAAGCACACTAGCATTTGGTCGTCTGGGACTGCTGCGTCTGAATATCGGACAAGTATTGTCTGGCTGCCATGAGGTGTAAATTTTAAAGCTGGTACGTAAGGAATTTTCATCAGTTGTTGTAAAAATACAACGGATTTCTCAAATTGGTCCACATGGCTACGAAAATATTCATGCAACAATATTACTATACGTTCATCACGGCTGGTCAACGGAGTTGGAAATTTGGAGAGCTCTTTAGCACATAGTAGAAACGTATCCGTTGAAATGTCCGAAGGCATGCCAATTGCATTCAAAATCTCCAGCCACGATTCATTGGAATAGGGAGGCGGGGGAAATTTCTCGGGAGAATTAGAAAATATAGCACGTAAAATAGAGTTTCGAGGGTCCAAAAACATACTGCCACAGATAAATCCACCTGTTGCACATGGAAATAAAGGCGTTTGTTTCAAAAATAATACTAAATCCTGTTGGCTGGAAATTGTTGACCACTTTCTATGAATCATATCAAGTAATGCATGCCTTTCGGGAAGCTCAGTTGCAGCTCGAAATTTGGGGATTACGAAGTGGATTAGAAGCTGTGCTTCGTTCAACATTTCCACGTGCAACTCTTTGTAAAAGGGAAGAAGCGACATTGTGTCGATTGAAACAAAAGAATCTTTGATATCTTGAGATAAATAAGTGGGGAAGTGAGATACTTCAGGGTCCAGCATATACGATGCGTTGCAATTTAAAGAAATTACTGTTCCTCTAAGCGTCGGAAATATTGGTAAATTGCGTAGCTGCTCAATTTCACTTCGATTATATCCACCATATGTCGCTCCCTTTGACGCAAAATATTGAACAATAATCTGATTTTCATTTGGGCTGAGAGCAGTCCATTGCAGTCTCTCGGGCCATTTACTCAGACAGGATAATATCCCTGTATGTGTCTCTTGAATAGATGGCATTATGCCGCCTGGATTTTGAAAGTAAGCAAGCTCCAGCATTGGAGCTTGAGCTTTCGAGAAAATCTCATAAATTTGGCTATTGTTCGGGTCGTTATCATCAACCATCGCAAGTTGGGGAGAGTCAATGTCGCTGAATTGTGTTTCAGTGTTGTTCAATGGCTTCGGAGTTTGCTCTATGTTGTCTGATTCGGAATAAAAATAATCGAATTGTTTTTTCGCAATGTTTTCCATGACTAGTTTTTCACGAACATGGGACTCCCGCTTTAAAATATCAGCATCATGAGATTCCTTCAAAATATTGTGAAGCTCGTACGCCAGATCGACAGTTTTCCATATACAAATAACTCTATCCATGAATCGACAACTAATAAGCTCATTGGAATTTTGCATTGGAAGGAGAGGCCATGCGTGAAAAAGTGATACTTGTGATGGCGCCACCTCTTTCCAAAATCGAAACAACCACAAATTGTCGATTATGTCGTTTGGCCACGACACGTATGGTTTGTGTTTCCATATGTTTGGGAGCTGACTGTCAAGCGCTTGCGCCAAAAACTGCACAGAAAACATTTGAGCACCCAATGCGGTAACAAACTTTGGATCTTTGATTGAAACAGCCAAATCCCTCGTGAATTCCAAATGCAAAAACCGACATGCGAGTTGGGGAAGCAAAAATTGCTGGTCAAGTGTCCCAATTACATATTTCTCCATAAATACGTGGTGGCCGTACGGTATCAAACCAATACTCCCATCCATTAAAGGCAAAAGGGGTAATCCAGCCAGCTCACCATAAGTCGACGATGTGAGATCTTTCATGCAAAATTCTAGAAGTGGCGAGCATAATGCCGAATGTATTGTTGAGATATGAACACGCTTAAGAAAATCTCGCAAAACTCGTGGGCTTAGTATTTGTGGCGACAAAAATGTTTGGCATCCATCCACGATATGTTTTGGCAACCGAAACATTGGGAAATGCAATTGAGCATAGGAAGCAACTTGAATATTCAATGTTTGAGCATCCATAACGTATCCATCTTGAATTTTGCGGAATGATTCGTCTCCACATTGGAAAAGAGCATGGGGAAGAAGTTTGGGGTACACGACTTGCTGTACTAATTGCCCCACAGGATGCTTGTTATCTCGTAAACTCGGCCACGAGTTGTACAATGTCTTTGTCATTTCCTTTATTTTGCGTAAGTAACGAAAGTTGTGAGATAAAGTACCGTAGTAGGGTGACCAATATTCTTGATTGCTAACAATAAATTAAGATATGCATCTGTAACTGAATCTTCCAACAACATTTGGTTCCATGTTTCTCTTGAATCAGAGTGCCCGCGACTCGCACCTAAAAGAGTTCAACTGGATTGACTTGAGGTACATTACCTAATCGTTTCATTGGCAATTCCATTTCAGGCAACTTCAACAAAAATTCTGCATTAATATGAAGAGGCAAACCAGTCCAAATATTACATGGAAATGTACAAAACAGTTGTCCATCCAGTCGAATCAACCGATCATTTTGGCTTAGTAAACAAGCGACACTTGCGTGCGGTACAATATTTTGCATTGTTTTCGCCATTTCTAAAGTTCGCCCCACGCCAAGATTACTACTAATTAACCATTTCTCAAGAGTGATTGTATTATTCGACTCCACTTTTACGTCACACTCCGCGATTGTTGCCATCTCTTTTACTGGTCGTCGAAAGAGCTGACTCAACTGAAATGTTGGTTTTTTCTTCCACTCTTGATCTTGCAATAATTTTCGCCGACCGCTAAGCACGCTTTCAGCGTTTTGTAAATGGATGTCAACGTCACACTCACGCGAGTATTCCGAACCAGCTCCCAGCGTCCACAGTGTAATTCGAGAAATATATTGCGAAAATAATACGGACGACGAGGCCAAGCTCAAAAAAGCTCCACGAAATTTGTCGACAACCTCTCCTGTGACGACAGGGCAGTCAGGTAAGGCCTCATTGGTATTTTTTCTCCAAGGGCAGCGTAAAATTGTACCACTGAATTGTACTGCCGGGTTACTCGGTGCGAGAGGTAAGCAACAAAACGGTAAAAGTTGGTCTGAATAGCTCTGAAATTCTCTAGATTGGGTTGCATAGCAAACAGCACCAGCATTCTCAAGAAGCAAGCCACATGGATCCAAAATATAGAACGAGTCGCCACCTAATAATTGCATCGAATCACCGAAGTATAGCATGGCTGACAAACTGGCCATTCCAACGTATACTTGCTCTGCAGATATAGTATAATTATGAAAATGAATCAAGACAGATTCATCTTGTAATGCTTGGAATGAAGGTCGGCAAACTTTTTCGTGGGAATGACAGCGATGGTCAAATATGAAGTCGATTTGAGGGCATTTCCATTTTTCAGCCAAACATAAAATGGCTCGAAATATATTTGTTTCCCGGGAACCTCCCTGAGGTAGGTGCGCAACAAATGAAGATAGACTAGGTAAAGTCATTTTAACACTGCTCGATGAATTGTTAGCAATTGAACCGTGCAATGATATAGCTCCGAACTGAAGTGCCAAAGTAGCAGGAACTCTAAAGTGCACCATTCGCTTGTGTTGTCTCGCTTCTTGCGATTGATTCCAAGTCATATCGTCTACAACAAGCATATTCGCAGGAACCAAAATCGAGTCAGTGTCGGGAAGAACAATATTTACTGATGAGCCTCCGATATTGTTCAATATTTTTATAACCAAATCCAAAAAATGTTCCGTTAATGCTTGCGACCGAGATAAAGAATTCACTGAATTTACGTAATCGTGTATGTCAAAATTATCCTTGATTACGAATACGTCCAGAAGGTCACGTGGCACGCTAAGTATAAGTGAGAGTCAACCCTCATTTTTTTACTTACAGCGAGTCCGATGGCACAGAGTAAAACAACGGAGCTAAATCAAGGTGTTCCTCTTTTGCAATTTGGCTTAACTTCGCGAACGATTGTCCAGTCCAAACCCAAGCCACATTTTCTAGATCATCCTTCCACTCATCTGGGTTTGTTGATAGTAATACTTTGTACAACAGATTCATTTGTTTCGTAATCTCTGCATGTTGCTCAGGTAATATGTAGTGCTCAATTTCTCCAAGGGCAATTAATTGCCTGACAACAACTTCAGTTGTTACACTCCAATTAAATTCTTTTTTCAATACGCTTGAGTTTAAATCTCCACATAAAATATACTTAGACGAGGACCCAAACCACTATTCCCACGTTGAATGCATTACGTCAATGATTCAACTTACCGCCAATTCGGATGGAAATACATTAATTGCAGAGGAAACATACTGATCTTGGCGCCACGGCAAGATCGAGCTGAATCTTTCTGGTTCTACAGGGAGCCAGCGAAGGGTTGATAAGAGTGGTATGTATGCAGAATCAGTTGCATCATTATAGATTTTGTCGAAATGTTCGTTCACAACTTCGAGCAATTGACTAGCTTTTTCCTTTGCTTCAGACGGTTGAGTCGCGTTCATAGTGTCAATACATTCTGCACAATCTACCATAGACGCAATAGCTAACGATTGTTTCAAGCCAAGATTTCGCAATGCGTCCAAGAGTTGTGGAGTACGAAACTCGTCAGAGGGGAAGCTACCAGGGCCTAATAAATATTCTAACTCTAGCATCATGGGATCGTGCAACTCGGAGATTCGACGTAGTGGGCCAGACCGATTTTGTGTAGGAACGACTAAAATTGACTTGAGTGCGTCTTGGTAGTCGGATGGGTATTGACAGAACGATATCAATGTTTCTTTCAATATATTTATTTGCATTGGAGGAGAATACATTCGAATATTTGGGAAAACATGTTGCAGAAAAACTTCAGATTGTGACCACGCGGGTATACCTGCATCCATACAAAACTCTCTCTCTTTTAAAGACTGCGGATTCAAAAATGAAGAATTCAACAAATCTAAGTTGAAATCGACAGGGGCAAGAATGAAAGGCATTTGGTTCAACCGAACGCCAATTGTAGTCGAACCAACGATTTCAAACAAGGGCAAACTCTTCAAGACATTCTGGGAAAGCTCGTTATATTCGAGGTAGGACTTTTGGAATAGGATATTTAAAATAGCCTGCCGTTCAACAATAGAGCACGATTCCAAAGAGCCATGGTTCTGAGATAAGATGTCAAGCAATCCATTTGGATCCAATGCTGTACAATATCGTCGTTCATACATCCACCATGGGCATTCATGATTTGGGAAATATGATAAATCCAAGAAATAAACCCCAAACCTAATACATACAGATGCAAGGACTGCTTGGTTGGATAAATTGAACTCTACCAAAGTTGGGACCTATCAGAAATTGCTCAAAAATTGTACTTTCAAGTACGATTTACCTGCAATTTAACAAGAATTGTGGTTCCGTCAGGTAATCTACAAGGCTTACATGGCCAGCTCCCCACAGCTGCAACATCCCCTCCACTTTCGACATATTTATTTAGGTATACCCATAGTAGTCGAAGCCACGCTGGAGTAATTGGAGGGCTCATGTCCCACGACACTGAGGGATTGTTCAACCATGACCGTGGAAATATAGGTAGCTTGTGGCAATGGTCTAAAGTAAACCACTTGAGATTTGTGCGATCAAATATTCCTGGCAACTTCGATAACAGGTCCCCGCAAAGTTTCATATCTACGATTTTATGCGAGCAAGATGAATCGAGTAACTGTTGCTCCATTTCTGTGCAAAAATAGTTGAATTCGTTCTTTGTTGAATTGAGCAATACTTTTTGAAATGTTCGATTACGCATTGCTACCAAGGGAAGAGCTTCCAAATCTGACACAGACTCATCTTCAATGCATATCTTGACCAATGGAGGAATCAAATGTCGCGATAACGCTGCTATATCCAACATTTGATTGCGAAGGAGGTTTCGAAATGTAGCAGGCGACGTTGAACCCAAAATAATATTTTGGTCAAGAAGCATATCAATCAATGCAGATGGTAGTTGGGCATGCGGTATATTGCATTCATTTAAAATTGATTCGAGATCCATAGTCCTTTGCTGGGAAAAATTTATTGCAACTATTTTTGACAAAGGTGCGTACTCGTTTGATTTGCATAAGATCATTGGAATGTCTCTTAAGAGCTCAAAGAGTGTTTGTGGAACCAAATTCCATGGCACAGGGGGTAAGAACGACGGGAAAAAATTCAAATAAGTGTCATTCGGGACGAGAGGTCGAACGGCTAGTAGCAATGCAGCGTATGCAGGTGCAACGACATCAATGAGTAAACGAGTATTCCATTGTGATCTTTTCTGCCCCTCTCCAGTCATATCATCTATTGATGTGTTTGAATTTTAAAATATGGTTGCAGTGATTACATACCTCCATGCCATATATCTCGGCGATTTGATGACAGTTCAAAATAGCCATTGATCTAAATTGGCATTTTTGGCAAGGAACATGCGAAGATACACAACGTACATGAATTGGCATTTCAACTTTAACTGGCAGAGGCAAGAAACTGAAGGCACGTCCTTCTAGCGGCATGTTTAGCCGCGCCGCAACTGCAGCATATGGGATCAATTTAAGATCCTGATGGGCAAGTGACATAGCTTTGGCTTGACCACATCCAATGGCATGACAAATTAAGTACTGCTCTTTTCTTTCTGAAGTAGTTATTTCCAAAATATTATTCTGGATTTTGGGGTGAGATTGCTTTGTTAATTGCGCAAAAAATGCAGGTTTTGATGGGAAGATATCCAACAGATGAGTTGGGCGTTCTTGAGCACTTCCTTCAAATAGAAGTGTTGGCTCACCTCCATCTTCGTCTTGGACAAAAACAGAAATATGGGTGATGTGGCGTAGAAAAAGCAAAGTTGCCGTTAATGATTGACGAAACAAATCTAGAAATTCAAGCATTTCATCGTCGGAGTAGAAGGACTTTTTAATGTCACTGTGGTCGGAGGTTTCTGAGCATCTCAAAGGAAATCGAAAGAGGGTTCCATCGAATCTGCATTGCCGTTCAGTTGATATAATTGGAGAAAAATGAGTACCTTTGCTTCATGTCACACCCGAATATTGAGTAAGGAGAGAATTGGTCGGGGAATTGATCCACCAAAGAGGAATTTGTAAATCTAATTTTTATCCCAGGATGCGTGAAAGTAGCATTGGGTACATTAGAAGCATGTGGATCAAACATAACTAGGAAGATAAATATAGTTCTTTCGTTTGGCTATTTCATACCGAATGAATCTCCCGATACAATTGATGGGATATCTGTTAAATGATAAACAGAGTTGAATCCCAAGCCAAATCGTCCTGTGGTTGACAGCTTCGTCAATTTATGACCTTGACCAATGCGGGCGAGATTTGCAAAGTCGCGTTCGTCGAATACGGCGTCATTATACTTCAATTACGATGAGAATTTTTCAGAAGAAATTGATATTTACGTACACAAATGAGCGCTGGCCCTTGCCATGATGCAAGCTGAGAGCTCAACAATGACGACGTATTGAACGACTTTCGACTGTAACAAATTTTGAAGCGAGTTGCTTGGGCATCATCTGCGTTTTGTACCAATTCATTTAAAATACTTGTACCCTCTGGATATTGCTCCAAAATAGCTGACAAACGACGAGTCAGGGGTTCAGACTGGCCAAATGCTTCAACTCCTTGAAGATGCTCAGATGTAGCCAAAACTAATGACGATCGATACGATGTACATCCCAATTTAGCTGCCACGGTATTGGATAATTGAGGGTGTACAAAATGCACCTGCAGTGGTGCAACAATCCAAGGAGCGTCGTTATATGTCAGGGTAGTCGATAGTTGTAAAGTCGACTCCGAATTAGGGATATATAGGAGTGTATTCGATGAATACGACATGTCACTCAATGCTTGAGTTATTTGGATAGCCAAGATTAATTGTTCTTTGGTCAACGTGGGGTTTTCGGCGTGCATATTGTTGAGGATGGATATGTAATCATCGCGATTGAAATTTGATCGAACACCCGTTTCTTCCAGCAATATTTTGAATTGTTGCATGTCTTTTGGGATAACGGCTAAATATGGGTCCAAATGTATGTACGATGTAAAGGCAACTTGAGAAGATTTCCAGAATTTACCTTCGATCCATAACCAAGGGATTCCTTCCAAACGATGCCTTAACTCGACAGACGCTTCCATAGTTGAGTATATCCTGTGCATGACAGATGTGATATTTTGTGGATATATGTTTTGAAGTTGCATAGCATAGATTTGAGCTACCAAAACACAATTGCTCAAGGAGGCGTTCCAACAAAATAGCTCGACCAACGACTTGGACGTTATGGTTCCATCCAAAATATAGAAACTGGCGGAACATATAGACTGCATGTCGTGGTGGCGAACATCTCGTGGTAAGGCTAACGTAACTGTTGGTGACTTTGTTGGCAAGCCCTTCTCATTTAAATTTGTCACTACAGGAAGCCACGCAATTGAACTAAGGGATTCGCGCAAAGCTATGATATCCTGCATTTCCTCGGCAAGCTTCTCCGCCGACTGAGCAGATTCTTCGGCTTGTGATTTGAGGAAAAATACTCGCCTCTTCGACTTTCTTGGAATTTCTTGCTGTGGCGTCAACAATCTGTCGGCGTACGTGTCTATGTAAGAAAGCAATTCCTTTGCCCGAGATGAATCTGCCTTGTTTGTTGAAGATAGAGCATTCACGAGCTGGCATATAGACCGCCTTGTGAGTGTTTGTTGAAGTCCAACTAATCGCATTGCTGCCAAGGCATTGGGAGTCTGAATTCCAGGAAAACAGCTCGGATCAACCATGTCGACGAATAAATCGATGTCAGGGTCATATAGCTCTATGATTCGCTTTAATGATCCTGTCATGGACGGAAATATGGACAACGATTGAAGTCGATCGAGAGGACCATTTACGAACAATGTAATGTCTGACAAAAGTGATTCCACCGCTATAAATTGCAATTCGTGGGAATAGTTGGGAATATTAGGAATTATGAAATTCCAGTAGAACGATAATTTATCCAACGTCGGCACACCCAAGCGACTTTGCACAGAAAAAGTCAAGCTATTCGGAAGAATAAAACGATTATCGTTCTCCAATAAACGACTGTGAATTTCAGGGGCAACGTAGCTATTCGAAGTAATTTGGACATGACATTGACAGCCAGGGAATATGGGTAATGATTTTAGCTGTTGAATGGCCTTCTCGTCCATGTCAATGCAACTGTCTGAGAGAAGATAATCCCTTAAAACTGCTTTTTCTGTGTCGTTTAATGCATCGCACATTTTTGATGTCAATGTTGTCAAAATACCTCTTGGTGTTGGTTGCTGAATATACTTCCAAATATCACGATGAGGTTCCTGGAGAAACAATTGCGAGGCCAAAACGTCAACACCAACCTTATTCATCAAGGCTAGAAGAGACTCTGAAAGAAATTCACCGCTAATAACCGCCGAATTGTGCGTAAGAGCACGAAGTGCTCCACTTCTTGTCGGAATTATCGGCCACAAACCTTGAAGGGGCTCAAATGTATTCGGTGACCATCCTATGTAGCACCATAGCTGTTGGAACCATTCAAATGGAATCTTGTTCTCTGACGTGTCAACTCGTACTTTGTGCTTCCACGATGCTGGAAATACACCGTGCAAAAGATGTACAAAGTTGTCAGTTTGGATAGATTCGACATTAAAATTAACGAGTGATTCAAACACAGAGTGCATCTTTCCGATCGATGATAAATTGACCAGCTGACTGGCACATGAAGATTGCAATAGAGACACTTCCAACGGATCTCTACTGAGGTAATACGTCGGTGGATGTTCGACATTTGGATTTGTCAAAATCCAATTTAATGCTTCCGAAGGGTCAGAATGTTTGACCAAACCTGCGATGCAAAGTGCGTGGGAAAAACCCATCGCACGCAATTGCCCTAAAGCAGCAGAGTCAACTTGATCTGAGGCAATAAATTTTCCAATTGAACCATTCATTAATGGGATCAATTGTACACCGTTTAGCTCTGACTGATTTGAGGTATCTATTCCATGGAGACAAAACTCAATCAAATGGAGCATGGCCTCCGAATTAGCTCCATGCGTAGTTCTGTGTGTTATATACCAAGAGCGACCATCTGAGGGGGAAAATACGGAAGGAATAACTTTCGTTTGGATCATGAGATTTTGTAATGGTTGGGATATATTGACAATGGGGAGACCATCCTGCAAAAACAATCTTTGCAACATATGAAAATCTGGCAGGGCATTATCAAGTATGATGGCATCATTCGGAGCTACAAACGAATTGTTCAAAGTCGTGAACAAACATGGCTGATGTTTTAAAGCATTCAACGTTGATGTGACCAGAACAATTGACCATGACAGAGTTGGGAGTTGAGATGGGAAAAGGTATGGTTGTTTGTGTTGAATGGTCACGATTGTACGTGCGTAGCACGGAGCAATAACGTCCTTCAACAAGAAAGTATTCCATTGTGCTCGAAGCAACCCATCTCCACTTAATCCATCACCAAACCAAATATCTCTCCTATTGGAGCTCAACTCGAAGTAGCCGTTTATATGAATAGGAATCCCGGTTTCAACTGGAAGAGGGAGAAAGCAAAATGCTCTCCCTGATACATTTTGTGACTCATCCAAGTTTGCCGCGACTCCTCCATATGGAACTAAGCGAAGTTGCGCATTGTCCGGATGATTTGCCATAGCTGAACATTCACCACCACCCAACTGATTGCAAACAAGCCACCGAGAAATAACTGCATCTTTGCTCACCATATTCCGAGTTACAACTTCCAGTTCATAATCCCACGTGTCGCCTGAAATAGGAAAGTCCCCAGAACACACGCGTTCTTGGCTCCGAGTTTCGGGGTTATTGAGTACTTTTGCAGACGTAGTGAAAAGGGTTTTTGGTGCATCTTCAGTTGCATGCCATTCCATTATGGATATTTTCGATACATGACGAAGAAATAGTAACACTACTTTAGTCTCCTCAGAAAATTCTTGAAGCAAATGCTGAATGCTTTCAACGGTTTGGTTTTTTGATGAAAGTCTACTGATTTGAGCTTGGTCGGGAGTTCGAAGGGGCAATCGAAAAGTCGTTCCCTTATCGAATATGAATACATTTTTCAGAAAAATATACTACCGGAAAGTTCTTTGTCAAGTCGCATCCAAATCCATTGAATGGGGTAAATTGATTCGGGAACTCACCAAGTAAGTTCGATTGAACGACGAAATCAATCATTTTTCCTGGGTTACTGGGGTTGACATTTGGCAAATGGCAAGCCTATGCAACCATACTCAAAACTGTATGCATCCATTGAAGTACATGAGGATCGAAAAACACAATACGGCGTCCACTAACGAATGTCGGTAGGTCCGTCAAATGGTATACTATCAACAGCATGGCTTAGTTCATTCAAAGTTTCCTCCGGTTAAACCTGAGTTAAACCCAATTCCAAATCGCCCTGTTTTCCATCCATTTGAAGATTCTTTCTTGAGAGAGTCTCCGATTTTCTAGATAATATTTCCCTTGAGTAGTGTTTTCTCGGCAGAAAAGCAATACCTGGATGGACTGGAAGTCTGCATCTGTGAATTGGGCGTTGTTGTAGACCATGAGTGACGGACCCTGGAAATCTGCGAGTTTGCTGTACACGAGCTGGTCAGTAGAATGATAGCGCATATCCAAGCAAAACGAGATCTCTGTTGCACCAGCATCGTCAGCATTTTGCACCATTTCCTTCAACACCGAAGTGCCCTCTATTTGATAATTCGTCAAGCCGGTACAAGCATGTGCTTACCTGGATAGTTCCGCAAAATCTCTCGAATCCTAACGGTAAGGTCGATTTTTTGCCCGAAATCATCGCCGAAATTTACTTCTTTATCCATGGCTTAATTGTGATGAGTGCAAGAGCCGACTGCCTGCCTCCAAGTTCGATTTGCCAGGGATTTTGGTGATACTGACACAAAAATAATTTCTTAATTTTGGACAGTGGTACATTGATATGAACGATTTGATTGGATGAATTTTTGGTAACTTTTTAGGTGACATTTCGAATTGGCTCAAAATCCATCAATGTGCAAAGAGCGAAAGGGGTGCCGTCGTCGACAACCCATCATTCCGTGAGTAAGTACAATGAATGTTCTGCACGTGGTCTCGCTGCCCCGGTCAGGTGGTTGGTTTTCCAACGTGCATCAAGGCGAATATGTTTTTCGGAGAAAATGGATTCACACTCCAACCGAATTAATATTAGTTTGGAAAACAGAAAAATGTCACGCTTAAATCTGCACAGGGCAATAAAATTTCAAACGTAACACGCACATGTATAGACTGCTGGCAGCCGTTTCAGACGGCGCCCTTCTCGAGGGAAAACTAGTACAACGAATATGTGTCACATTTCAGTATTATTGATCAGGTTTTATCATATTTTCGAATAAATTAAATCTGGAAGTATGTATGCATTGACGGAAGCACGGAGAACGCAGTTTCGCGCCTAATTTTGATAAATCAAAAGAGAGATGGGAATTTGAAAATTTTGCTACTGAAATTCATAAAATACAATTCGAAAAATCAATTATGACAATATCTGAACGTCCGGATACACAGGTCGAGTGTACTCATGTGGGAATTTTGCCACAAAATCAAACATGGCTAACGCCAAAACGTCCAAAAACCTCACGAAGGAGGAGCGTGAAGATTTGCTCCGCCATCTTCTCACGAGGGTGAAACCTCATGGTGTCCTTCCACATGGCGCAATCAAGGACACTGCTGCACGATTCAAGTGCCACTGGCGCACTGTGTCACGCCTCTGGGAACGCGCGTCAGTCGACATGTCTCCCATGTGACAACATTCAAGGAAGTGTGGGATTTGCTCGTCACGCGCTACGAAGCCCGGACGTATGCCGACGTGTCTCATGTCATTCATGAGTTGCACACCAAGGTGTACGCCCCTGGATCGTCCATGCAGAATCACGTTACGGACATGCGCGGCCTCCAACAGAAGCTGCTGCTCATGGGATCTCGCGTGGACGACGACGTATCCTGCTGACCAGCGTCAAGGAAGCCTTTCCCACGACGGTGGAAATACTGCGCAGCCGCGAACCGTCTCCAACGCTCGACCAGATTACCAACCGGC
>VJMH01005150.1:0-31911 GCA_009835185.1 Aphanomyces stellatus | reverse complement strand
AGCTGGCCTGGGTCAAGCGTCCGGAGGTTCGTGACGGCGTACTCGACCGTCGTGAGCTCCGAGAAGAGGAGCTGCCAGACATATGTCGGGGACACGTCCGTTTTCATCGTACCGACTGCTTTGGTGACAGCCGTCGTGTCCAGGATGTCCAACGGCCCCGTCGACCGCGCGGCCAAATTAGCGTTGACCAAATCGACCAACAAGGCTTGGGGACCCGTCGACGTGTAGCCAGCCCACCACAAGTCGTTGGCAAAGTGGGTGTGGGCGACTGTGAGGTAGTAGATCCCACATCCGATCGACGCGATGACATAGAGCCAGCCGCGACGGTGGCTCGGCGGATCGGATGTCGACACGGCGACATCCACACTCACCTTGACCCCCATCGTTGCGTTGAAGATGAGCTGCAGCGGCTTCAAGTGACTCGTCTTGGGCTTGGGGGTGCAAGCGGTTTCACTTAGCCAAGACCGACCGTTACACGAGTCGTTTCATGCCGTTCAAATAGCCATGCTCTGTCGTGGAAGTACAAAGGATTCGCTGGGTATAGATTAACGAATGGTCGACATGTGGTCGAGGAAGTGTCAAGTGGGTAGTCGAGGGTACTATGTTCGAGGATGTACAATGTCAAGCGTCGACATGCCATTCCATTCTCTCGATCAACAGGGCCAGAACCGGGGGTTTCATCTCGTGCTTTTCGAGCAGGGCCAGTTATAGATAGCTCGGGTTCCATTGCCACATCACATCGCCACGCATTGGTTGTGGCGTCTTGTGCTTGCATTTTGATGGGTCACTGATATTTGTCGGCAACGTTGGTGAGAAAGAAATTGCCTTGGTGGGTGGTACAGTGTTTGTCTCTTGGATTCGTGCCAAAGTTATGATTGCGAACAAGCGGTTGCGGGGGTGACGCGGTGAGTCGATTACCGAAGGGGAAATTGATTGACTTGGATGGACGCCAACGTTGTTGGAGTGGGCGAGATAGCGAAATAAGAGCTGCCCCTGCAGCGCAACATGCAGTCATTGAGAACGGCCAGACACAAGGCTAGCCGGGGCATTAAATCCTCCTTCCAAGCTGCAGTGAACATAAAAATACCAACACATATTTCCCCCACCCCCCAACTTCTTTATGGAAGCGTTGGTGGGATTTGGCAACATACTTTGGTAGCGCTTTGATGAATGAGTTTTTGTAGCGCTACTATAGCTCATTGGTCCGATCACATAACAAGCCCCACTCCACCATTCGATATCTAAAACACCCCACGACTACAACCCCACGACCACGACCAAAGTAGCCTCCGATTTGGATTGCTTGTCAACTCGATTTTGTATTTGGAAAGACATGGACAGAGGAGGTAATCGCTGCCAACGTCGAACACCCACGTGGCCAAACAAGCGACACGAACTTCTTCTACTTTGACGATGCCACTACCAGCAATTGCATCCTCGTCGTACCCGACATCTACGGCCCCGACTGTGGCCGCACCAAGAAAGTCTGCGCCGATCTACAAGATCGCGCTCGTCGACCTTGCGAGTGGACCGCTTTCCGTGGGTCCAACAAGCCCGTCCATGGAAATCGCTCCAAGCAAAGATCGACTAAGTCTATCTCCAGATGGTCACATTTGGCGCCATGGGCTTCTGCTACGGCTTGTGGATCGCCGAGAAATATGTCCGTCGTCGCACCTCATTCCACCCTTTGTGCCACATCACGCACATGTTCCGCGCCAAGATCGCCGCACCATCCACTGCAAGTAACTGGTGCTTTCGGCCAGCATCGACCAACCGTGGGTGAAACCACCCAGCGGCGCCGTCGAGAAGATGCTGCAAGCGCGCGGCATCCCATCCAAGTGTTGACTTGATTGGGTCGTCGCTTGACGGACTCTCCCATCCGCCATGGCGCCTGGGTCGACGAGCGCTTCCGTTCGTTCAGCAACATTTGGTCGCAGCAAACATGTGCGTGTTGTCACCAACACCTCGATCGCGTTGCCACGTCTTTGGCGTTCATCGTACGCCATTTTCAACATGGACCATTACTCCGAGTGTCGTGCAATCGATACGAGTTGCGTCGATACAACCAGACCTGGGCATCGAACTCTTTGCCGCGACTTTCACCGCACAATGACACAACCAAAAAAATCGATATTCACGTTACTGGCTAGCCAAATGTTGGTGCAAAAATGGAATCGCTTCGTCGTTCCACGCAGCGTTGTAGGCGGCGGCGACGGCGGGCTCAGCAAGGTCGCCGCGGTTCACCCACCCGTGCACAACATCGGGGAAGTCGCGGAACTTGGACGCGATGCCGCGCGCTTGCAATGTCTTCTCGACTGACCCGCCAGACTTGAGCCACGCGGGGTCGTTGCCCGCTGCCAACACCAATTGAGGCGCGTGGATCGTGTGGGCCAATTTCTCGCCGGCGCCGTCGCCACCGAAAAAATTCTCGGCGCCCCACGACGGATGGAACGAGATGCCAGCAGAGAGCGGCGTGGACGGGATCGCCGAGTACCGGGCGACCACCCACGCCCCCCAGCAGTAGCCCATCGCGCCAAACTTGGTCACGCCATGCACGGCCTTGAAGTGCGCGACGACGTCATCGATCTTGCCGACAAAGGTTTCGAACGGCCGCGCCTTGATCCACTCGGCGACGTTCGACAAGTCGACGATGTATTCCGTCGAGAGGTCGATGAGGATGACTTTGTAGAAGGCGCTGAGCTTGGCGGCGTTCTCCTTGGTGCGGCCACTGTCGCACCCAAACACATCGGGAAAGACCAAGACCGCGCGGTCCGTGGAAGGGTTCTCCCAGAAGAAGACGTCGGTGGAGCCGACCTTTATGGGCGCGATGTCGCTCTTGGTGGGCACAGCAGGCAGCGAGTTGGGGGGGCAGCAGCTCATGGTGTCAAATTTGAAAATGAAGATCTTCCTTCGGCTTCGTCGCCATCAGCGATCATCGAACTTTAGTGGGTCTCTTAAGTGCGATTTATTTTCATCATTTCTTGTCGTCACATACAAAAACCAAAGATAAATTGATTGCATTATAATACGACTTTGTGTGAGGTAGTTATGAATTTGCCACGATCACGATTTCGTCATCCTTTGGTTCGACTCATCGCCGCGGATGGCCTCGAAGGACTCTACTGAGGGACCACACATGATGCTGACGCGATGACACAATCTTGGGGCTCACGGAATCACGAGAATGTGTGTGGGCTACCAAGTCGTGATGCCATCATTCGCGGGAACAAACCAATGAAGCAACATACACTTTGCATCCCTCGAAACACCAAGAGTACAAGGCGTGCTTTCGACACGCTTCTCATCTGTGTGTGCCCGAGTAGAACCCTATGACAAGCCACATATCCGAATGCGACTTTGCACCGTTTGAACGCCGCAGCATGCTGGAGGATTCGCCTTCTCTGCCCGACCGACTCCCCGACCGACTTCTATGGATTGTCGGGTTCCAGTGGGTGCAGAACACTTGAGCGATGATCGATCACCCATCTGTTTTGTCATGGCGACGTTAAGGTACAGAAGTTCTCGCGTGTTCCCATGATGGCACTCCCGATTTGTCGTTCGATCACGTCATTCACAGCGTCCGCTGAACCGCAGTTGTAAATTCTCCATGTGGAAACGCACAAGCAACACACCAACAATTTCGCAAACTGTTTCTGGTCGAACGTGTTGTTGCAATGTCGTAGGTCGATCGGCGGGCAACGTTGCTAAAACACGTCTCGGTCAAGCGACAGGATGTATCACCATGCGGGTTCTGTCCTGGGGGTGGGGTGAGAACTTGAGCTACCCTCATGCAACGCGTTCGCCAACAATTGTTTTTACTGCTACCAGCAACATCTAATTTTTCGCTCGACAATTGAATTGAGCAACTAATTTTTCGCCACACATCGTTGAAAACTCAAGGTAACAATGACGTGGGTCGTATTTCCAACGCCTTACTGTCCCGTCAACTGTTGCTGCAAGAACGGAATCGCTTCGTCCTCCCACGCCGCCTTGAACGCAGAGGCGACGGCGGGCTCGGCAAGGTCGCCGCGGTTCATCCATCCATGCACGACGTTGGGAAAGTCGCGGAATTTGGACGCGATGCCGCGCGCTTGGAGCGTCTTCTCGACGGACCCACCCGGCTTGAGCCACGCGGGATCGTTGCCCGCCGCCAACACCAACTGTGGCGCGTGAATCGTGTGGGCCAGCTTCTCGGCGGCACTGTCGCCTGCGGCAAAGACGACTCGCGCCGCCTTGATCGTCTCAAAGGTCTCGTCGGCCGCATCGCCATGGAAAAAGTTCTCGGCGCCCCACGATGGGTGGAACGAGACGCCAGCCGAGAGCGGCGTGGACGGCAGCTCCGAGTACCGCGCGACGACCCACGCGCCCCAGCAGTAGCCCATCGCGCCAAATGTGGTCACGCCATGCACGGCCTTGAAGTGCGCGACGACGTCATCGATCTTGCCGACCAATGTCTCGAACGGCCGCGCCTTGATCCACGCCGCGACCATGTCCAAGTTGATTACGTAATCGTTGGCTGAGAGATCGACGAGGATGACTTTGAAGTTGGCGCTGAGCTTGGCGGCGTTCGCCTTGGTCCGACCACTGTCGCAGCCGTAGATGTCGGGGAAGACCAAGACCGCGCGGTCCGTGGACGGATTGTCCCAGAAGTAGACGTCCGTGGCACCGGCTTTGATGGGGACGAGGTCGCTTGTCGTGGGCGCAGGGGGAAGCGAGTTGGGAGGGCAGCAGCTCATGGAATCCAATTTCAAAATGATGATCGTCTGCTTGGAAATGTGCCAAAAGCGAAAACAGTTGCAACATCAGCCTAGGCCAACGTCGATGCTGTTCTGCACGCTTCCTTCAACCCACTCAATCACCCTTAACCCTAACGTTCCTTTAACGAAACTCAATCACCCTTAACCCTAACGTTCACTCAATCATCCCAAGCCCTAACTTTCGCTTAATCAATTTTCAAGCAAAATACCGAGAAGGGTTTGCTCATAACCTTCCCCAACCCCCCGAAAACGAGCTAATCCTCACACGTCAAACACACCATTAGTCGCGTGGACCACAAGACACGAAAACCTAGTTGGCTGTTGTCTACAATTCGAAGGTAGGTAGAGAATGCATCGAAGCTCGAAGCTCTCCCAATGCTCTTCTGTGTTCGGTGAAGAATGTAATCACCATGCACTGTGAACAAGCGAACCGTGACATACCAAACGACCAGCCAGGATTTCAACATCGTCTTATTGGCTAGAAGAGCTCCATATGTATCATTATTATTGGTCGATGGTTCTTGGTTGTTCAACCCGTCGGTGTTTTGTAGAGCGTTAGTTACGACGTCTCATTCGTCATTTTGTCGACTTGACTGGATATTTGAGTCCCAGTGTCCCATCCAGTTTTCCGAAAAATCGTCCAGCCAATCAGATCAAAGGAAGGAATTTTTCTGTCAAAATGATTGGATGGGAAATATGTCTGTGCTTTTTTGGTTGTATAGCAAATCAACACAAGAGGTTTCCCACGTGTGGTTAACGAGTCGATTCACCAATCGCCAAGTCAACATTCGTGTGCGTGGCAGTTGGATGTGCTCCTAGTACGTGCAACACGTTAATGTTTTGTAGAGCGTTGGCTATGAGTCTATGAGCGACATGTGGTTCAGCTATTTGCTGAAAATTGTCAAAATATATATTCCAGTAATATTCTCAATTCAGTTTGTCATTCGAGTCTCGTGATAAAACGTGGCGTTGCCGTGAAAATTATTTTTGACACCCATCCCACAGCTGAATGCACCCAAAACGACAAAAAAACTCGCCACTTTGGTAGTCGAATTTGTAAAATGTAATAGCCCTTATCGCTTCTGGCTAGTCTTATAGGAGGATCAAAACTATATAATTCATCGCTTTGGAACTCTCGGCAGTCCTCTTATAAGTTCGAGAATTTCATATAAGTACGGAATCGCGCTAAGCTCGCGGCCATGACGGCAGTCCGTCCGGATATCTGAAGCATTGAGGTCATGCAACGTGCAGTTGGCTGACGACGAGAAACGGCCAATGCTGCGATCACGATTCGGTCGAATGCTAAGACAATGATGTGGTCACAATGCCAGTTTGGCAGACGCACGTACTACTTGTCATTAGCCTTAGACATTGTATTGTTGGGCATATAGACGTGATGTATACAAACCTCCTGATGACATCAACGCTTCCACTTCTTTTTCCCTCGACAGGGAACTTGTGTGTTGACTTGTCAGACGCAGGTATTGCGAAACAGAAACTAGCAGGAACGTTGTGACGAACGAAATTTCTTTGTTCCTCGTCATCTGAGCAAATTGTCCTGATGATACGTTGGTCCAGAGGAGATGTCCTTTAGTTTTGACTTGATTAAAGTATTGAAGTGACCGAGTGGATATCTTGAGTTTTGTATTGAACTCCGAAACGCCAAAAGTCGGGACAAAATTCAATGTACTACAGTGTACTCTGGTCCGTGAAGTTTGGTCGGTAGTTTTGACTTGATTAAAGTATGCCAAGTCCTGGCAAACATTTTGGAGTTTGTATTGGACCATGCAAAGACACAACAAAAAACTTGCATTATTGGTTCAACTTAAGTAAGACAATTTAGCTGAGATGAGGCACTGGCGTGGATTACTGGGTCACACTTGATGTTGAAAGAAGCCATGTCTTTGATGATGGCATCTTTGCGCATGTGGGGGAGCTTGTAATTGTTGCCCCCGCCATCTTGCATGGCCAATTCCATGACCTTCTGGAGGGTAACAAAAATTTTCCCCAGTGAGGCTGCTGGCAACTCATAGAATGAGGCTTCAACGAAAGAGATAAGATCGTCAATCGATTTGCTTTGTTTTTTCTGCTGCAAACTTTGAATGGCATTAAAGAACCCAAGGTCCAGGACATTAAAGTCAGGACTATTTGCAGGCTGATTCGCCATGCTTATGTTCATCACACCATGACTTCTTAATAGATCCGTGGTCATGGCTTTATGAGGACTTGCATTGTCCTGCTGAACAAAAACGCCACCAGGACAACCTCCTTTCGGAAATCTGTCCTGGATAGCAGGTATAACTTTGTTAATTATTACATTCTGTACACAGCAGCGTCTACAGATAGCGGAGTCGTAACTATCGTCCCTTTCGGACGATTTTTGCTCTTGCGCTGCGCAACTGATTTCTTCGCGAATGGCCAAATGCCAATTTTGCCGTCGAAAAAGAGGTTTCGATGCGCATCGTAACGTGGGCGCGCTACAGCCGCAAGGAACATGATCTTGCTAATAAACCGTTTTGACTTCACCGCTCGCAGTGCCACTTCCTCATAATGATATACATAGAACTTTTTATTGACCTGAGTTATAAAAAACCATTTCTCATCAACATGCACAAAATTGTACATACTAACAAAAAAATGGTCTCCTAATGGCCCAGGTCGTGCAAAGCATTTTTGCCGCGGTGTCGGCGATGGCGGCGCCGCTGGTGAGAGACTGTCGTGCTTAAGCCCATATACAAATATGCAGTATGGGAGGTCCTACCTTTCATTTTCGTCGCAGTGATGGCCGTGGCACAACCACCCAGGATCGAGAGCCCTGCTGCGTCCCAGAGACGCGAGAGCGTGCGCCGATGGCACCCAAAGTGTAGTGCTGTGGCACCCAAAGCACCACACAGATGCTTGCTGTTGCTAGAGCTCGTTAGCAGCATTTCGTAGACTCGTCGTCTCTCAACAGCGGTGAGATTTCACAATCACTTTTGTGATTCACGCGATTTTCTAGTATTTCTTCTTACTTGAATCCGATTGGTGTACATAAAGCACTCGGTATGCTCTTTGATTGGCTATATTTTTGATCCAATAACGGGTTCCTGTGAGAGAAGATATGGGGCGGGGAAGTTGACGAGTGGGTTCATCGACGGGGATTTCGTTGTGCCGAGAGGTTATTATTCAATTTCACACGACGAAACTCAAGAACATCTTTACCATGCCTTCACTATCAACTCCGTCTCGCGTGCTGCGGGGAAACGTGTCCGTGGGCCTTCCTCATGCCGCGGCCATCTCATCTCGACCAGAGTAGTACTTGTTCTTGCGACTGAATCGAATCCAAAATTATTCTCCAGAAATCGAGCCCATACAGACGTGATGCTTCACCTGCCCCACGTATTGGTGGCACATTGCTCTGCTTTCTATGCTTAGGTTTCTCTCGTGTTTGATTTGACGCGATACATAAGATTATACACTCGACCGATGACTTTCGTGTGGAATTGCTATGGGGCCAAGTAGATTTGTAGTGCACCTTCATTCGGCTCCGCCATTTCCTTTGTGGTCTTCTGCGCGCAACTCAAGTATTTTGGGTGTGGTGGCTACCGTGAATTGCTTTCACATCATAAACAGACGCCGACGTGACAGAACAAACAAGTTCCTCTTCCAACTGATCAGAAGAAAACCGCCGCATTCGATAACTTTGCTACTCTAACGCAGATGCTCAATGGGTGTTAAACGACTTGTATGGTACATATCAGTCCAACATTTGAAAAAAAAATTTGGCGTCCAATACCGTAAAGCTCAGACTAACTAATCAAGTAATTTCAGCTCTGGTGGTGATACATTTTTGACGGCGGTGAGTTATTTTGAAACTATTCCGGATAAAATAAGGTAATTATATTCCATATTAAATTGACAATATTTTACACTTGATGTATGAATGCAAACATATTATAATTATATTACGCAGACCATTATGGTGAGCACATTTTGATCCAGTGTGATGATGAGCGGGCTGTCCCTACTCGGCGCCATTCCAGTTTTTACCCCAAACTGAGCTCTCTCTTGTTTGCTTTGCTACTACCCAACACCTTGTACCCACGTGTAGCCACGCACACGTTTCAAATAGATCATGATTTCACTTACAGCAATGCTCCTAACTCTCTCCTTTGAAGAGTTCATCAGGATGCGTACGATAGATAACCAATTGCATCATCATCATCTGACTACTGCACACAATAACTCACCAGGCATTTTTGCTCACCATTTTGTGAATTGTTGCTGGCTGGTGTGTTTTTAATACTTTTCCGGATAAAATTATGTATATTTATTCGTATTCCAAATGATAAATATTATACTTGATATTTGATATTTGTATTCATAAGTTAATTTATTTACCAAGGTCAGGTGTTTGGTGAGAGTGATTCTGCGCTTGAATGGAACAGTTGGTGAGTTATTGTGTGATTTGGGGTGAGTTATTGTATGCTCTACGGTATGAGGAACAAAAACCCCGACGGTGAAATGACGTTTTTCAGGTTTCAATACGTTTAAACTATATTTCAAACGGCATACAACCTGTGGGTCGTCATTGAGACTCAATTAAAAAAATATCCGGAAAGATGTGTGCAATACGTCGCACGGCGGCGTGGCATCGCCGAACGAAATCCAAACCAACGTGGTTGACAACCGATGATTTCTTTCCTGAAGAGACTGGAGGATGGATGGCATCCGCGTCGATGAGTCAGATCCATGCTGCACGACTCCAACCTTCGGCAGCGGTTTCATGGTTTCATGATCCCAAGCTTATTGTTCGACCTACGAAACATCATGGCAACCCATACAAACTCGTTGTCGGTGCAATCATCGCACCATTGCTTGTACGATGGTTGGTCGCTCCATCCTCGTCCCTGTCTTGGCAACGATCCTCGGGACAGCTGCCGTCTCGGCCACCAGCCACCTCCAACACCTTCCCAACGGCCGCCTGCTCTACCGCGGCGACGTCTACATCAAGGAATCATCGGTCGCCGCGCCGCCGCTCCATTCCTGCGACGACGACATGTACCTGACGTACGCATGCGCGCCAACCAAGTACATGACGGCCGTCGTCTCGGTCTTCCTCCTCGTCTGTCTTGCTGGTGCCATGTCGGGTCTCACCGTCGGCGTCCTCTCGCTGGATAAACTCCATCTGACCGTGCTGAAAATGGAAGGGTTTGTCGACGTCCTCGTCTTCCATCCTCAAATCGTGTCCTAGCTCGGCCACGTCGCAAGTTGCCGCCGCGCGGCTCCTCCCCGTCTTGCGGAATCACCGCCTCGTGCTCGTGACACTTGTCATCATGAACGCCCTTGCGAACGAAGCGCTCCCGATCTTTCTCAACACGCTCATCAACCCCATCGCATCGGTAGTGTTTTCGGTCACGTTTGTCGTGCTCTTTGGTGAGATTGTACCCACGGCGCTGTGCACGGGCGAGCGGCAGCTCGTGATCGGCGCGGCCTGTGTGCCGCTCCTCCAAGGCCTCATTCGGTGCGTCATCAATGTTTCTCCATGTGGCCCTAACGCACTCAATGCAGCCTTGCCTACCCGATTGCGTATCCCATTTCCGTCCTTCTTCACTACACTGTCGGCGAATGTTCGTCCAACATGCACTACTCGCGCAACGAACTCAAAGCACTCGTCCATCTCCAGCATCTTCACAACCCACGCGCGGGCCTCTCGCTCGACGACGTCGATCTCATCCACGCTATCTTGGACCTTGGCAATCACACGGCGCAGCATGCGATGGCCCATGCGACCGCCCCCCTCACTCCGTCGCTGCGCCCGCCCGACGTCCCCGACTCGAGCCTCCAAGTTACGTTGCCCGACAACCGCCTTCGGTTTGTGCACCGCGCGACGCTGTTCGAAGTGCCGACGCCTGGCGTGCGCACATGTCTCCGCGTCGGCCCGGACATGCCGCTCTCGACCGTGCTCAAGCGTTGGCTCCAGCGCCCCGACTACTCGACCGTTGTGCTGGTTGAAGACGCGATGAGCCACGATGTCCTCGGCGCGCTCGCGGCACCAGACCTGCTCGTGGCCAAGCAGAAACCTCCTCCAGGTCGTGCCACGTCATTGGCGTTGATGGCACCGCTCGTCGGTGCCTCGCCACTCCAAGGCGGCGGTGACGTGGAGTTGACTGCATCCTCCCACACCAAGAAGAATGGATACGCTCGCGTCTGCCTCGTTCGCGACGAGGCGGGCACGGTCGTGACCACGGCGGCAACGTGCTCGTGAGGCAGATTGTCTGTGGGTTGTATATTTATGCAATGACATTATGTTTTCTGGCTGAGCGAATCGGCGTTGGATGGGTCGTTAATGCGCTTGAAATCGATCAAGCATCGTGTTTCGGCACACCTTTTGCCCTTTCATTGCTTTGGCTGTCGATGAGCAAGGGATTCTGTGGGGTTCAAAATGAGCATTGTTTGGTGGTGCTTGCTCACTTGTGGGGTTGGAGGGGTCTGTGTGACATGATGTCGTCCCTTGAAGGAACAAAGATTGGCATTCTGTGATCACCATGTGGCTTGGAAACAAAATCATGTGAGTTGACAATATGAATATAAATTTTATTTGAGTGATTATAATTCAATGGTACATTTCCATGTCCCTCGTATAGCATACCAAGCTCCAAATGTTTTCATAATCTAAGCAAAATTCGAAGTGATATACCACTTTTACTGTTATAATAGAAACCGTACTAGAATCAAGTCTACAAATTTCTAAACGATGCAATTTGAACTCTTTCGTCCGATTCCTGCCACTGGCATGTCGTCGATGAGGGAGAGGCCTCACAAGGCAGCATTTTGACATTTGGTCGATCGACAAATCATGTCCGCCGCCGATGCATGGGTCGCCCAACGCGCGCGCCAGAACGACAAGCCCTTCTTCCAGTCGTCTCTCTCGGGGGTTCTTCGCTCTCTCTCGTTCTTCCGGTCTTATAAAGTCCTCTTAGAACCAAGAAGAGGACGAGGTTGTTGGCCCGGTCGTCCCTAAATGCGCGAGTGACGTTGATCAACTGGTGAAGCGCATCCATGCAGGTACACCCCCCATCTGGCTCGCATGGATTCCTCACATGCCTCATCAGACAGCGGCCACACGTACCTCCTCTCGGAAGACTACTATCTCTACAAAGATGAAATGGTCGCGCGGTCCATCTTCACAGCATACCGGCAAAAGGGCCGCCAGGAGATGGTCGTCAAGCTCACAAACGAACACGAGTTGCATTTCATCGAGTATTTGAACGACCGCGCCGACAAGCACACGTCGCTCTTTGTGGCCGACTGGAAGACATTTGGCGTCGCAACGTTCAATGCTTCGATCGGGTCGTGTCCGTTCATCGTGTACGAGCGCGGGACGGCCAACTTGAAGACGATGCACGATCGCCGCTTGAATCCGTTCCAGATGTACGCGATGGTAATCGACTTGGTCGATGCTGTCAAGTTTCTCCACCGCCATGGCGTCCTCCATGGCAATTTGTGCCTCACAAACGCACTCTTTTGCGGCCACTCGTCGAAAACCAAGTTGATCGATTTTGCCATGACGGCTAAACTCAACCTTCCCATTCGCACGTATGGCAAGCCCGAGTACTGCCCGCCCGAAGTCGCCGTCGCGATCGTAGCCGGCCGGTCCATCGACGCGACCCCGGCCATGGATGCGTGGGCGCTGGCTGTGACACTGCTCAAACTTTTTTCTCGTCGCACGGACACGCTGGTCGAATTGGCCAACTTGGATGGCCCGCGCATCGTGCGCAAGCTCGCGTCGCCGTCGTTTTCGTTCCGCGAGAGCATCGACACATGCCTCCATCTCCACCAACCGCAAAAGGACGTGTTGCGCAAGTGTTTGGCGTGGGACCCCGCGGCGCGCGGTTCGCTCGACGACCTCCGACATCTCGTGCCCGTGGCCAAGACAGGCCAAGCCTCGCTCGACGCGATCTCGGACAAACTCACGGGCCTCCAGATCACCATGTGGCAGCTCGACAAATTTTTAGTTCCGAGCATGTGGACGCTGCGCGAAAAAACGGGCCGTGGCATCTTGCCGAAAGCGCGCAAAATGCTGCTCAAGACCGACTTTGCTATTGAGTTTTGCTGCGAGATGCGACACGACGACCACCCGTGTGACATGTCGTCGTATCGAAGCGCCGCCGACGACACGCTGGTCGTTGCCGTGAATTCGCCTCTCGTGGAGAAGGCACTCCCGTACATGAAGGTCACTCTCAAGTTGTTCAAACTCGCAAGTGTCGTGGCCGGCGCCGGCGGCCTCGTCGGTGACTTTTTGAATTTTGATTTGACGACGATGGACCGCATCCACGCGGCGATTGGCGCCGCCCAGAGCATCAACGACAACGTCGGAAGCCTCGGACTCGAAGACAAACTGGCCGATGCGGTCGCGCGTCTCGAACAGAACGCAAGCCCAGACGAGATGGAACGCGTCAAGCGCGAGGTCCAGGACGCCGTGACGCAGTTCCGCCAGGATGAAAAGATGTACGAAACCCTCAAGCAGTTGCTCGTCGATGCCGGCTATGCGTTCAACCACCGTGGCCACATTGGTGGCCTCACAAAGAAACTCGTGCGCGCCGACCACAAGTATTTCCCTGGCCAAGTGCGCTGGGTTTGCGCGCACCACGCCGACGCGTTCCAAACTTCATTTGTGCAGTAAGAAGAATTGTATTCTCGTGATAAAAGGAGGTGCGAGTGTTCGGATGGGCTGTACGTGTCATGTGTGTTGCAATGGCGGCGAGGGGCGCTTCTGGTGGTGGTGGATGCACACCCGAATAATTTCCTCGGAAAACAAACCTGTGGAAGATGGCTGGACGTGGGCATGGTGTTGGGATGGACCATTCCATCGAGGTGCACAAAATTGCCAAGGTGCAGCAACTGTGACAACCACAGTCTGTGTGAGCCAACGAGCACCGCCAACGTGCCTTGAATGGCGGCAATCTGGTTGCGCGTTTGATTGACGAGAGAAGGAGGAGTGATTCTCGATGTGACTCCCATTGTTTCCGGATAACAAACATTGTCCGGATACATGTATTCCATGAGCATGTATTTGTACTATCCCAAACGATAAAATACGCTAGACCTTCTTCACTCCATTGTCTTTTGTATGTATGTTTGAACTATCGACGTTCGCAGCCTTGAGGTCCGAACGCAGTTAAATCGGTCGTCCAAAACACTGCGTAAAAAAATAAACTTTCAACGTTGAAATGATATCAGGAGTGACCTGTACAAATGTATAATCTAGTGTTATCAAATATGTGCGGATGCAGCACGACAGAGCCACAGCCACGATCGTCGGTCGACGCGCCCCCCACGACGTTGGGAAACACAGCGCGATACATTCGTTCGAAAGATCAATCGCAGGTGGTGGGCACCCTGCAGTAGTGGTGGTGTACACTTTTTGCAGTAGGAATAAATGCAATATATACTATGTAGTAACAAACGTTATAACACATATAACACATGTCCAGTCCTTCGAAGAAACCGATTTCAAGTCCCCAGGCAGCACCTCATGCATGTGTGTCCTCGCGTAAGGGAAATCGATGGATCGATGGAGACAGGTACCCATGTCGTTGGCCAGCTGAAAAAATAACCCCACAAGCCATTGACAGGTTAACTGCGCGTGCGCTCCGTTCAGCCTACTGGTCATGACGTCCGACGATTCAGTCTTTCCTCGGACTCTCGAGAGATGAAAGTAACTTAGACCCCAAATACCGGGCCCATGCAGCTGCCCAGGGCGGCGGTGGGGCAAATCCAAGCCAAGAAATACTCAAGAAGGAGCCCCAAGACGAGTTTGGTCAGATATCGCAGGACGTCCCGATTGCAGGGTTGGGGGTCAGCTTCCAACGTGGCCGTCATCTTGTCGGGTGTCACATTCAAAACTCTCGAAGGTGCATTGATGGTTGGCGCCAGAGATACCCTTTGTCCTTCACGACGAGGTAGTATGAGGTCGGCGGCACAAAAAGCGCCATGAGTACATTGAAAAAAGATGGACGTTCATACCAGTGTTCCTTGAAGGAAACAACCACAGATTGTTTTGTACATGGCCATGGCACAAGGTATTTACGTGCATGTCGCCTCCATTGTTCACTTGCGATCCCAGCGATGCCGCAACTCCGCGACGGCTGCAATAGATCAAGGGAAAATGTATCGTTGAAAATACTTTCAGATGCCTACCCCGTGTCACAATAGATTCGATCGTATAAACACGACATGGGTCATCATCAAACCAACTCAAGTCAACCAATCAATTCTCCTACTTTATATCTGCTTGGTGCCTCGTGGATATTTTGCCATCGCATTTTTGTTTGGCCGAGAGATTTGAGCTGGTGTCGAATTCGTTGACTGTGCTGTCGATGATTGCAGAATGGCACCTTTGAAAATTGTGGTATCACAGTTGTGTTTTATTAAACGGAATTGTCAATTTTATCAGAAATTTTTGACAGGAAATCGATATGCCCAACTACATTGTTACGAAGATTCTGAACATACAAGCGGTTGAATACCGACACTGCGACCCAAACCTTCTTCGCGTTTGACCTTCACGACCGTCAGCGTTCACAGTATGAGATTGCTTTTATACAGCGGCGACAAAGCATCGATAAATCCGACGCGGGGAACCTGGAGGACGTTTCTTGGTGACTTTTCATTGAATATTTCTCATCAAGTCCAATTGGGAGTTGTATTGTTCATATGGTGATTGTTGTCTGGTAAAAAAAACGTCCCAGCGCTCAATAACGAGGGAGGCAAGTTGATTTTAATTGTGGATCAAATATTGTAAATAAATCGCAAACTATTGAAGTTGTCAAGTTCTCACGATTGTTTCCTCATAGTCGTTTTACACGAAGTATGTTCAGCCTAGATCAAAATTTCTATATTCGATGGAGTTGACGTGCCCGATGGAATTAATTTGGCCGATGAAATTGATTTGTCAAATCTTTTGAGTTCAATTGGCAATATTATTCAAAGTCTGGAAAGATCCAGGTCTCGAAATATTATTTTAACACAAGACCATTGGACAGAACAGTTTACACCATGCACTCCAACTGATAAGAAAAAAACAACAACTCACCGATGGTGTCGATTCGAGAGTGTGATGATCGGTCGAATTATTTGTGGAATTGTGATAATTAGTCCAATGTCTTGATATACTGCTGGACTCGAAATATGTTTCAAACGATATCATAGCACTCGTATGAATTCCAACAAACGGGGTCGATTCGGAAGTTGTAAATGGAATAAAAAGTCAAATTTATTTTGTCGCTCATAAGAAATTATTCGTCGATGTTCTCTGAGAAATTTGTCCAACGCAAGAAATATGTAAATATTAAAATTATGTCGATATATCGTACAATTACAAGTCCACATTTTCGACTTAACGCAATCAGATGCTATTCTAGTGTATTCTAGAAAATATCGAATTGGAACAAATGTGTAACCTCGTCGATAGCACGCAAATTTCGAAACGATATTCCGTTCGATGGAATTAGCATCCAAGCCGTCTTTTATGTACAACAATGCCCACGGTGCATCAATCATTTCAGTTATTCTGATATTTAATGCAAGTTACTTCGATCGAAAGTAGAATGGATGGGTCATGGATATGTTTGTATTTCAACAAATTTTTCAAATGTGAATATTTGGCGTGTGCCCTTGTTTTTGTCGACTATTGCAACGAATGTTTAAGCTTGTGGCAACACATGCTTGTGCTGTTCTCGACCGATATTCAGTTCGGTGGCATCGTCAAAATATATAAAGCGCCACCTGAATGCTGACAGAAGTGCGTACCAAAACTATGGATTCGAACACGAAATAGTTTGCTGTTAATGTAATCTCGTTTGCATCATATTCAAATTTGTAATTTTGTTCACATCCCCACAACAATGGTTGCAGTGTAAAGCTATGGTCAAGAATTGTTAATTCCTAAATTCGAGCACTGCACTTGGAGACAATTCAATATCAATGCATTAATTACTACTGGGTGAGTTAAATATTTCATTGGATCACCCTATGTTCATTTTGCCTCTCGACATTTAAATGTGAACGACGCATATCAGATGCAGCGTCTTGACATGATGATACCTCTCGCCGAGCCGAAATGATTTCCTCTTATGACTTCTAATTGACGGATATATTGTGTCAAATACTCAATTCTCGCGCTGATTGGCACCCGAGAAAGCACAACATCCCAACTTTGATTTTCTAATTTTGACGACCATTGCGCTACGTGCAACAAACTTGGTATTGAGCTTCAAAATGCGAGTCGTGCTTACTCTTGAAAGAGTATTGATAATCTGGTCGAGTGTGGTTGGTGGCACACAGGCGACTAGCAAGGATAAACACACCAGCGCTACTTGACAGCACAAACGCAGGCCGTTTTGAACATACCGCGGGATGTGCTTGTCGCCCCCCCCACTCAAGACAGACTCCAGCGATGGCTCAAGTTTGCGACGGTCGCAACGGATCCAAGGTAAATTGTAAATATACTCTCAAAAGCATATCCCAAGTTGAAGTAGGCTTAATTGATGCCATAAACTCGACGGGTCGTCGCTCAACAAAATTTATACAATACCCACACCCTGTCGACAGGTAGTAAATATCATTGAAAACCCTTCCTTGATGGCCTATGAAGAACACACAACGACAAGATGTATTTGCTTATAGGGTGTTGTAACATGTCAAAGTAACAGCTTCCAACTAGATACGGTTAGGAAATTGAATATTGTATGCATGTTCATGAATACAAACTATTGGCAAAGATTTTGAAAACGGCAAATATGAGTTTTCGTTGTACAAATGACGTATGTGTGAAACCTGTGCCTTAAGAAAAATTAATTTCTCGTAGGATGGAAGACCCCAAGTCGAATGTTGTGCGCAATATTTAGAGCACGACGGGCGATGATATTACTTTTAGTGGATATGCCGGTTAAAATTCAAGATGGACAATTAGTTCAGTGTCAACACCATAAAGGATCGACGAAAGTATATGTTACATATTCGTTGTGGTTCCACGTCCGATTTCATCCACCGACTAAACTCTTTTGAGTCTCCACGGACAAATTCAAGTGAAATTGCCTGCAAACAAATACATATCTTATTGATAACGTGGTATACCAAAACGGACTCCATGTTGTCTATCATAATATACATCTTCTTGTCTGTCAATAATTGACTGTATCAGTTGTTGAATGTACATCTGGTTGGTCTTGGCAGAGTGGATGTCTTGCATTGGGCTTCGAGTGACACGTGTTAAAACCATCAAAGGCGAATCTCTAAACATGGGCACGCTGAGACCAATTTATGGTGTCCATGAAAAGTGTTTGTCGAAAACAATTTCGAATACTATTCAGCAGTTTGTGTGTGCGATTAAAATTCTGGGTTGTATTTGGAATGCTTCAACACGGCTGTCCGCTATGTGGGCATCCTTGGTATTGACGAAACCGCGAAACAGCCCCAGTGATACTCAAGCGCAAATAGAGAGGATCTGGAAGTGGTCTGGTTAAAAACAGCCAAGCATTGAATATGGAACATCACAGCATTGAATGTGGAAATATGCAAGTTGACGTCAGACGTTGTGGCATCAAACATGTAAATATACGGCAGAGAGAATTTTTAATTCGATTCGTGCGCTTGCAAACACGTTTGTCTTCTCTTACTCACGTTTTGTACCGGGCCAAAATCAATGTATATATATGCCCGACGGAATTGATTTCGTCGATGGAATTGATTTCTAAAACAATTTGAATTCAATTGGCTAAATTGTACAAAATCTCGACACATCCACTCGACATACTGTTTTAAACTATTTCATTGAATGCATGGAACAACAGTTTTACTCCAAGTACTCTGTTGTGTATTCAGATCTGACCATCCAACCCACCGATCTCAGATTTGGATGTTGTGATTTATTGTTATGCTCGCTCAGAATTAATTGTGAATTTGTGATTGTACAAATTCTCATTACTCGAATAATGTTTCGATCATTGACTGGCTGTTGAATTCCATCAAACAGGTTAGATTCGGAATCTGTGGCTGGAATTAAAACCCGAATATATTTTATTGTCGCTCGTCGGAATTATTGTTGGAGCAATTCACCAACGCTAGAAAAAAATGTGCGGTGAGGTCGAAATAAATTGCAGTTAGGTCGATATAACTAACAAGAACAAACAAGACAAGGTCCAATTCGACTGTCATGAAATTAGATATTCCAAGCACCGATTGATGGTACTGGAATGAAATGCTACTTACTTTGATGCATTGAAAATATCTTGGATGGGTCATTCGAAAGGAGACAATATTTGGACGAATGTTTGAGCCCGCACACAATCTCGAAACGCCAATTTCATAATCCTCGCTCTGATTGGCGCACCAGATACGCATCATCTCAATTTTGAAGAACAATAATATTGTGTCACGTTCGATCTCTCGAAGGAGCATGGATGCCGTGATGGTTGGTGTCAGATAATAAATATGTCCTTTGCATGAGTTTGGAGGCAAGCGACTTGAGAAAATTGGAAGCAAGAATGCATCTTTTTAAAGCAGCCCACGTGTTTTGCATTCGAAAACCACACGTGCATAATATTATTCCCACGCGTAGCCGCTTTGTGGACATCCTTGATATTGACGAAAACTACGAAGCAGTGCAAGTGGCACTCGAGCGCAAAAGGAGTGGTTGTGGCTTGAGGAATAGGTCCAATTAAGAAGGTCCCAGCGTTGGAAATGAAGGGAGGAAAGTCAACACGTCATCAAAAATGTGAAATTTAGCTACTGTTCATCAGTCACGTTTGTTTCTGCTTTTTGCGTTTGAAACGAATATTACCGAATCAAATGCAATATTTCTTTTCCCGATGGACATGACATGTCAAATTGTTTTGAGTTCCATCAGCTAAATGTTACAATCCATATAAGTGGCCATTTCAGTTCGACACCATGCACTTTGTTGTATTGACGGGGTCTCTTGGAAGGTTGTGTCAAGAAACAAAACACTAATATAGTTTACTAGTATTGTCGCTCATCACATTTATGGTTCCAGGATTTCTGCAGCGCAAAAAAATTGATTCCAATTTGGTCGATATATCTTACACGTTCAATCGAGTTCGAAATTCGACTATCATGAACGCAGCATTCCATGGACAATTAATAGAACTTCGTCGGGGTCAATACTGGACGAGTTGCTCGAAAGTAAAGAAAAATTAAAATGTGTATATGCACCAAAGTTTCAAATGTGCAACTTTGGAGTTTGGTCCCAGTAATGTCGAATATTTGACCAAAAGTTTGAGCTCATATATAATCGTTAACCTATATGTTGTTGAATGATTCTATGGATGAGATTTGGTTTGTAATTCTCAACATACGAACATGGAGTTAAAGCAGATCTCTACAAGCAGCATATACTTCAAAGGTGGTAAGTTTGTACTGCATCTCCAATACTATTTCCGAGCTCATTTGGCCATATTGTTTCATCACACAGAAGACTTAAATAACATTATGGTCTCTCTGGGTGTACTGAGCGCAGCACATTGAGTTCGAATTAATTCACCTACAATGATTTCTTCTATTCTCAATGCAACTCCATATTACTCATGTCAATGAACTCGGATGAACAAGATTTGTGCGGCACCTCTGACATAAAAAAGAATACTAGTATGCCTTTATTGGATGGTCACAATTGAGTCCTCGACAGGGCAAGCAGATTTCGAAGTATTATTCTACCTGCTATAATAAGAATGATTCATGGGAACCCGATTGGACTGTTACTGCTCTGAATCAAGGAATTTCACAAATTTCACTCCCGATGTCTCCTATCGGGTTCATGTTGCGGGACTGAACAGGAAATATTTACAAGTATCTATTTCTTTGGTGTTTACTGGGTTGAGTCGAAGGAAATGTTGTCTCACGCAGTGTGAAACGCATCGTAATACGGTACTTAAATGGGAATTATATATACATGTTGGAGTCAGTTTTTGAATCGTTAATGATATCTACTTTTTGCCATCGAGTAGTACAATGGAATCATTTTCAAGTAGAACATGTGGCGTGCTGCAATGAACCAAACAAAACATATGACTCAAATATATCCATCATGAATTTGTTCTTCTCACTTTAGTCGTTTTGCCATGATTTGAGGTTAGGTTACACAATGTAGCTGCCTTTCTATTCTTATGACTTGGGGCTCCAACACGGGACGCAACGATTTCATGAGCCTGACCAAGTTGACTTTCATTGGGGGTCGTCGCTCGATTCCATGAATATGAGGCGTCGAAAAGAGATGCTCGATAATCAAATAGTGCGCTTGATTTATTTGCCCCAAGTATTCACATGTAAACGTGCATTAACATTTGAACCTCATCGGTATAAAAAGGTTAACAATCAATAATTAAAATAAAATCGGGCAAATCGGCAAAAAACATTGAATTTGTAGTAAGCGTTTTCATTCCTTTCGACGAGAACGTGGAGTCAAAAGTGAACTGGTAAATTGTAGGGTAAGAAACGTCACACCGCTCTAAGATTTGTCGATTGTAATATCTAATTTCACTTCCATATAACGTACTCCACTCGGCTTAGGACATTTCATTTGCATGAATGTTGCAAAACTTGTCGTTCCGGTTGAGCGCTGGCCGCCGGCAGGTTTTGAATTTACACCGGTTTCCTTCAGTACAGCACATACCTCGGTACTGCGCACATATATCTCAACCAACGTACCTCCTCCATGGGCCCAGCAACATCCGCCGCGGAGAGCGCTCCGTGAACATTCTGCAACGCAGCATTTCTTGTCACCCCCGTGGGTCCTGCAGAAGCCTCGGGCTTTCGCCAAATTACAGCAACCATTGTGCTGGCATACCCGCGAAGCCCCTACGCAACATGAGTTAAATATTTTGTTGGCGCAGGTGGCGCACCATGCTTCCAACACACGTTGTTTTGCTTGACGGGAGTTTCACAGCCGGCCACGTGGCAAATTCTTGCAGACTAACGGGGATTATTACATCATTTTGAATCCCTTGGCATACCCGAGGAGCAGCCTCTTTGGCGCCATCGTGGTTGCCCCTCCTCTGCGACCGGTGTTGCCTCAGCGTGTGATCATCCTCGTGCGAGGCGGTGGAAGAAAGGGACAGTCGTACAAGCCCGTAGGTGAACTCATGCTGGAAAAAGATTGCCAAGAGCTCAAGAAACTCCTTGTCCTTCGCTAGATCATCCAATGCCTCGCATGGCCACAGCCATGGGTCAACCCCCGAGCCAGTATCTTCCATCGCGGTTGGTGCTTTGTCAACCGCACGAGCGTTGGTATAACTTTTGTTGATTGAGAAACATGAGTTATAACGACCGTATGTTGTCGTTCACTGCACCGTTTCGCACAGAATAACTCACCGTATTTAATAACTCACCTGGAGATTTTTGTTCATATTAATTCACAAATCGAATATGCAACGGTCAAAATTCAAATTGTATTAATCTTAGTGTTTGTATGAGAGGAACTCACAACGAAGAAATTTTATTAAATTCGGGCTCCAAAACTTACAAAATGCATGTTTTCGGTCTATCACAAGGCGAAAAAACGTGGTGACTTATTCTGTGCGAAACGGTACGTTATAAATATCGATTTCAAAATCGTTACGGAAAGCGTAACGATAACTGGCTCTGTGGTTCAAACAGCAAGACGAGGGATGTGACAGGCAACCCCAGATGCCACAGAGTATTTCATTCAGCACCATGCTTCAACGAGACTACGGCTAGCGTCACGCTGGATTTCTATGATGGGGTTGCATCTCATGTGAGGATATTGTTTTTCTGTCACCATGCCGCTCCAGAGAGCGTCAAATATTTGGGGTTGATTGAACGCATTTCCGGATAATAAAAGGTCAATGGCCCACTTTATTGAACACTTTGCTCGACTGCATCCTCCAGAGGCGAAAACATGTCCATAAGTAAATTTCGCGCGGCGCTCTGTGTTATTGCCCAAGTTCTCCGATAACCGTTTCGACTTCAAAACCTGTCGCGACACCAAGCCGAGAAAATGTCGACCCCTTGCACTCGTTCGACCTCCCAATCCTCCATAAAAGTACATTGCGTGTGGCATACAACTCAATGCTTGCAACTAGATAGCCACAGGTACTCGCATGTCAGCCATGAGCGCGTCCCCGAGGGAGTGGGGCTGGTGCGCGATCGTCCTTGTCGTTCATCCATCAGGCGTTTCATGCAAGATAGTTTAGGGTATCTACTCATTTGAGCGCGTGCATTAAGAGCATGCGATCGTCCTTGTCGTTCATCCATCAGGCGTTTCATGCAAGATAGTTTAGGGTATCAACTCATTTCAGCGCGTGCTTCAATGAGGGCCAAAGTCACTGCAATTTATACGTTAAATACGTTTAAGTAACTCTGGAGGAGTGACATGGGTGGAGGACGGAGTCAGAAAATGACATCCAATTTCACCAAAACCCTCAAACCCCTCAAACCCCGAGTTCCCAGGCCTCTGGAGGACGCGTGAAACCACGACTTCAAGTAACTTTATTTTCACTCCAAGCTTAAAACCTGTTTGATGTAAAGTGATTAAAAACCAAGGTCGGTCTTGCAGTGTAGTTTTTGAGTTTGGGCGAGTCGGTTATTATTATTTGAGTTTGGACGGGATAAAAACCACGAAATATGACACACTGGAGTGTTTCGAAGTACATGCTGAGGAATTTCCTGTTTGACGGAGTTCGACCGCTACGAGGCAATCTGTCGAAATTACAGGTACGACCAATACAAATTGCAAGTGAATTCGAGAGCTCCACAAGAGCCAAGTGGGAGTGGAAGCATGCATCTGCCGCAAAACACTCAAATGAATGTAGATTGAACGGCTGCGACGCCAACTTTGCGCGTCCCGGCCGTTCAAAATTTTCATCCGGTATTTTGGTATGTCATTCAAACATGTCATTCAAACATTCCTGAAAAGAGTGTTGCTGAAACGCTAAATTATCCAAAAAGCCTCTTGAAAAATATATTCCAACGTTAACTTTATTACTTCAAAGTACATTTCAAACAAATCACCCAGACACGACCTCAGATTTGTGAGTCCTCGTCGGATTGTGTAAATCTTGAACCAGTTATCTTGGCACGTGTAGCTCGAATCGAAATACAAGACAATATGCCTCATTCCTAATTGTAACGTAGAATTGAATCAAATATACGTAATTGATTTAAATCTACTGACCTGACTAGTACCTTGGGCCAGTTTAGATGCGGTTATTGGAGTTCAAATTATTTCGAATATGTCGGCCCGACTACTTGTGACCTCTATCGAAGCCTGAGGTCCAGGTATTTGTTGGTCAGGATGGTTGGTTTATGGGGTTGGGGGTGACGTTGAATTGTTTGCTTGACGTGTTGTTTTTAGTCTCCGTCCTCCGCTATATACCATTGCCCTTGGAGGAAACACCTATTTTACGTAATGTTTAGCACCTGATTATTGAGTTGATTAATGAATTCTTGCCCAAACTTCCAAGGCGAAATCAATTGCAGAAAATAACGTTAAAATCATTGATTGTGTTACTAGTAGAAACGTGTAGGTACCTAAAACATCTCCTGCATGACGCTAAAGTCTGGTCCCAAGATCTAAGTATTACTTAACATTTCTTCGACATTGTTGTGACCTTTGGAATCTATATTCTGATAGGTAATGACAAAGCTTGTATGTGTCAATTGAATAATCAGTTTGAATCTTGCAGCTATGACAACAGAACAATCGACATGATACCCGTAAACCCAATGTAAAATTTATCCACAGTGGCGACAGAACAGCACAAGAAATATTTAACAAAATATAGTCGTCTTCAATATTATACAACACGTTGTTTTTGCAATTCCCCGTCATAGGTGTGATGAATATTTAAAGTCAATTTCATCACGGCTTTCCGAAGGCTCAAAGCAGCCATCGATTCGGTCGATGAACATGCAACAGAACATGAAAAACGGGAGTATATGCTTTTCGAGCATCCAATAGTTCATGTTCGACTGTGCTTGTCAAACGGACCCAATTCGAGCAGGTTTCTCAAGTTTGGTCCAATTTCGAGCAAATTCGAGTCGTCAGAGCCTTTTTAAGCAACATTTCGGAACACCAGTCGTTTCTTGAGCTCAATATAAGTACATCAGATGAACTGCCGGACGGGTTGGGGGTGGTTAAATGAGATAGAGAAATGGTGCAGGGCATGTGGGCAAGGCGAGGGAATTGGGGTCAGATGTGGGTTCAATTGATGGGTGAGGGGTTAGGGATTTGGGCAAGGGGTGATGGGATTAGTCTTGTTTCTCACTTTCCTTGGTGCGAGAGAAAGCGCAACATGTTAGCTTTGATAAACATGGTTGACATCGCTTGAGCCTTGAACTCGTTTTTCGTTTGCAGTCTCGATCATTTCGGCTCAGGGAGAAGTATCATGGCAAAGAACCTACTCAAGAGTACATCTGATAATGCGTTGCACACATTCAAATGTTGAGATGCAAAAACGTTGTGTGGAGAGCAATCGGAATTCGCTGACCCATTCGTTGAGATAACTGATTTGGAGGGAAGGTGGTTTTCTCTCGACCTCTTGTTTGTGCAATATATCGAGGTGCATAATTGAGGTGTTTTTGCGTTAACTCGATGTGTCGCTCGCATGTTGTGAAATAAGGTAACAACAAATTTTCTCTCAGAGCTCCACACAGCACAAGTACTTACGGCGAAGTAAGCACATATATTCACGAGCTTGATTGCAATAGCGATTTAATAACCATTAAACTCCTTTTCTTTCCCCACGTTGAGAATGTCGTAGTGGGATTTAGTCGATGATTGTTTTTCGAATTGTGTGGAAGCGACGAGCTCAAACATTCACTCCAATTATTGTCTGCTACAAGTGCACACGCCAAAAATTCCTTCGTGATTTCGAACGATCCATCCAAGGTATTTTTAATAGTTGACGAAGCCATCCGTGGGGCGCATTGTGAGTGTCCGACGAAAAGTAAAATTTAATGTGAACGCGCATGGCACTTGTAAGAAGGGTCCAGCTGGAGTACATGTACTGGATTAAAATAGGAAATTCCATTGGCAACGCACACATGCGCCATTTTGAAATCAAGAATGCCACAACAATTGTAACAATCAAATATCGCTACTGCAAAAAGCATTGGCCAAGTTGACCGTGAATGACCCTAACTTTGAAACCGTACTCTCGATTACAACGTGTTTGGTTCGCGTCCAGTCTCAAATTAAATAGAAGGTTTGGATGCCTCAAGTGACCTGGCGCATGTGTCTTGGTGGCCTTCAAATAGAGTGACAAGGCTCCACTTGGATAAACGATTCGGCAATACAAATTATACGACAAGCTCCCTCGCTGATAGTGTGAAAAAATATTCGAACACAAAACACTTGCTTTTCATGTACATGTAGTCATTGAATTTGTACATATTATATTTGAATATTTTAAGCGACGCTGAAAATTGTTATAACTTCCTCCTCAGTAGAGTTATATAATTTGGGATTTTTGTTGCAATGCACTACAATAACTCTGCATACACATCTATCAAGTGTTTAACTCCCCTACGACCTTAACGGCGTTCATTTCCTGGCGACTTTTTGTTCGTTATGGAACGGGGAGCGAATTAGTTTCCGCAGCAACGAGTCCTCTTAGTTGAACAACTTAACACTTGCAGTCAAGCTCGATGGCGAACCATGACACAAGAAGTATATGACTCCATCAGCCATTATTACCTTCAGTGTCAGCGAGGTTATATGGGTTGGTTGGTGCCGCCCCCGTCAACAAACGTGACGATAGTGCATCGTAGCAACCCAACAAAGTGCAAGCGACCATGAAGGTCGAGTTTGAAAGAGGAATTGATGTCTGGAGACTTAAGATGGACAAGGGAGGTTGACTGTTCATAATATTTAGCGTTGAAATGTCCATACGAATCGCCAAGCTAAAAAAGTCATATGACACAGTCACGGGATTGATTTGAGAGCGCAATCAACTGAAAGAATTCATTGCTTCACCGCTGGCGGATTGCACGCAGTGTAAAGTGTGTAAAGTGTGCGAAATAGTTGTTGCATTTGGTTTCCATTCACAGTCGATTACATCAATGATGACATCTTCGAAAAATGTTGTTGAAGGATAATGAAAGTTCGTGTATACTGAACTTTGGTGACGAAGAGAAAGCGAGTGGGTGTTATTTCTACGTCCTGGTGACGCATTTACCAACTGATAGACATGATCACAAACCTGTGAGCCCATTTACTTTGCCATTGAGTCCTTCATTCGCAAGTGAAACGACAAGAACTCAGCAATCACGACACCAGAGTCACACATCTTCGTTTACTTTTTTTCAATATTAATGTCTTGTCACATGTACATAATCATTTTGACACAAAGACCTCCTTTGCGTTTCTAGTCATGTCTGACTTGAAAATGAAAGGCGCAACAATTGTCGTTGCGCTCGAACCCTGGTCGGCGGCACCCCACAATTCTACATCTCTTTCCTACGCCGAATAATTATTGAGTGGAGTCACACTGTGGCTTTTCGACAAACCCCCTCCATGGGCCCAGCAATGGCCCCCGCGGAGCGCTGTGCGGACACAGCCGTCTGTGGTGCACGGTTTGCCTCCGCCGTGGGACCAGCATAAACCCCTCGCTTTAGAAAAATTAATGCAGCCGTCCTTTTGACAAATTCGTGAAGCGCCTACGCGAGTGGTGGAATGGCGACGCGATCATGTCGTACCATGTTTCCAGCACACCCCGTTCTGTTTGATGGGCGTCATGCATCCAGGCGTCGTACATATCTGGCAACAGTTCACCTCCTCATCCAAGTCCCCTCATGGACGTACCTTAGCTCGACGTTTGTTGCTTCCTCTATCAGAATGTGGTGAATTTGAAGCGTGCTCAATCTTTATTGGTGGAGAAGGTCGTCTCCCCTGTGCGAGTCCGACGGCGAATTCTTGACTAAAAAAGGTCGCCATGAGCTGCATGAGTTCCTCGTCTTTGGCTAGTACGTCCACTTCCTCGCCGAGTAGCGAGGGGGGCAAACTATTGGCATCGATTGCACCGGTATTCATCCCCATGTTCGTGCAGCAAGGCGGTTTCAATAAAGACATCGAGTGCAGCTGGAATAAGTCAATTAACCGGACGAATCACTCGCATCCGGTTGATATTGTAGCTCAAGATGATGAAGGATGAAACAAGGCCTCGTAGGCTGATAAGCTTCCCTTGGCAACCTCACTGGAAGATTACGCCCACACTGAGTGAACTACTGGTCATACGAGTTTGAAGTGCTTGAAAATGTCATTCTTACGCTCCAGTGTGAGGGGTTGGGCAGAGGTAGTACTAGTAACTATGTAGTTATGGGAATTTAGAATGAAGTTGCTTACAATTATGGGTTCTTGGTATTTTGGGGAGTGAAACACTTCAAATGTGTATACTAACCCAAAAGTTTTCAAAGTGATGGTGTAACTTAGAGTATTTCTCTGATTCCATTCCTCATAGCCCCATCGAATCGGGCCTAGGTTAGACGAAGAATTGGTCAGACGAAGGTCTGGACTTTGTCTAACGTTGTGCCCGTATTCGACTAGATGCTTCGATGTCACTCGTGACAAATTTATAGATTAAACATGCGCATCGGGACAGCAATGAATAAGTAAATGAAACGAAATATTTCGCGAGAATGTACTGGCTGAACATGTGAATTTACAAAATCGCGGCAGACGTGAGCCTGTCCAAGAGGAAAAATGCATTGAGAAATCTCCTCACAGACATGCCGCCTGCGCTTGCGTTTCTTTGAGGAGATTAGTATTTGCAACGACGCCAAGTTGTTGAGGTATGAGTGCACATTTAGGGCCGTTGGAATCCCAACGATTGTTTTTTGGTTTTGGAATTATTACACTTCGAATGGTAGATAGATTGAAGAGATTGCAGTCAAATGTTCCAAGATCTATTTATTATCCGTCCTCTCTGCCCAGTCCAAATGGCTGATTTCCATTTCCATGCTCGCGAAATAAATGGCCCAAGTGGTAGCCAACGGCAACTCGGGTAGCGAGCAAACGATTGACAACGTACGTAGCTCAAGCCCAAACACTCAATGCCACTCTAACCTCCGGATCGAAAAGTCACCAACTGTTGTCAGAATTTTGGACGAAAAGCAACAAGTATCACAGTGTCATAATGTGTCGGGTCGTTGACGAAGCTGAGGACGTTGTGAGACGTGACGTCGGTCGTGATGCAGGCCACGATGGGACTGTGCGCAGCGACTACATTGCGGTCACCATGACGAGAGGACGGCGACGGGGATATTGACGCAAGGAAGCGCTGGTGTAACACGGTCGAACACAATGCGACGGTGCCGTCGAAGGATCGTTGTAACGCATGCGCGACAGGTATGGCGCAGTGACGACTGGGTGCTGTTGAGATGGCCTCGTACGTGTAAATGGACATGCCTTGGACTGGGTGCGCAGTGGCTTGGATGTAAATATGAATGTGCGGCACGCGCCGTCGGGACGGCGTGCGGCTGGCATAGATAAACTTCGCGACGCTGTCTTCTACATTTGGATGCGAATGTGTCGAGGATGCTGTGCGTTATGTGTCGCAATATCTCAGGATCGTGACGTCGGTGCTGCCAAAATCAGGCGAGTCCAAGAGAGGCCCAAGGAGACTGAAAATACATTGCAATGGTGCCCTGATGTTTCATGTGGTCGGCATTATGGATAGCACCTGCCCAGCTCGTCGTCGTCGATGATTGACAAGCCATCGACCGCCGAATCGATATACTCGCGTACTTTGGAAAGCTCGACACCTCCTTTCGACAGGCAATGCCAACGATAATATATGACACGTCAACTTGACTGACATACTAGTACTGCAAGACTTCTGCGACGAGGGGGCGCGGACAGGTGTGTAAATCGCGTAGCGAAACTTGCAATTGTACAAACATAATGATTTGCGTCGTCGTGCGAAACTTGCGAGTGCAGATAGCGCAGTGCAACTCGAACTTCAAAAGGTCACCAATATCCAAGCCTCCCTCAGCAACAGAGTACACGTCATACAATAGTGCACAATCATAAATCACAAAATCTCAGGCGACTGTGAATTGCGATGTGCAACTTGGACTCAAAAAGAAAGCACATATAACACTTCAAACCCAATCGGAATGCATGTCAAACAATTGTGTCTCATTCATGAAAGACGAGTATCTTGACGTTCTCAGGCGACTGTGGATTGCGTCGTGCAGCTTCTCATGACTCACATACCCGAAACGTCACATCTGTGTCAAAGATTGTCTCATGCATCATGAAGTATCTTGACATGGTCAGCCGGCTGCTCCGTCGAGAAGTGCACCGCGCAGCAATTGTCGTTTCGTTTGCATGCCGGGCGAAGGCAAGCTGCCACGCGACATCGCTTGCCTAAGCCAATTTTCAATTCCGTGTCTCATGGCCACAACAGTACCGCCCCCGTGCGCCCAACAATGCCCCCCGCGAAGGCCCGTCCGAGTACAACCCAACGTGCGGCAGGTTTTGCCGCCACCGTGCGACCGGCAGAGGCCCCTTGCTTTGGAGACGTTGTCACAACCATCCAATTTGCAGACGCTCGATGCACCTGCATGAATCAGAGGTTCCGTGCGATGGGGTAAATCACTGTGTACCATGTCGCCAGCACACGCCGTTTTGCTTGACGGGGGTCAAACACTGCTCAAATTTACACAACTTGATTGTCTACGAGGAGGTTCCATCGCGAGCACGTCAATATCGAGAGATCCATGGACGAGCAAGTTACCCTCGGGCGTGGCTTGCGAGAATTCCTGTGTTTCGGGGCGTCCTTGACTACGGTGTCAGGGCCATCGAAGCCTTTGGTGAATTCGGCACTGAAGAACATGGCCAGGAGTTGCATGACTTCGTTGTCCTGTGAAATGGTGTCGACTACCTCTGCTGACCATGTTGTACATCCGCCGCTGGAGCGAGACTTCATGAGCACCACCCCACTCACAAACTGTCGTGACAGTCCGACGTTGCAATCTCTATTATAACTAATGTAGTAACAAAATGATGCGCTACAAAGAGGAAGTCATCTTGTTGTTATAATGCAATTCGAGCGAAGGTTGCACAGTCGTTCAATGTCGTAAAATTCCTTGAGTGAAAACAAAACATCAAGGTTATTCGCGATGAAATATATTTTCAAAAGCAATTTCAAGGCATAACGTAAACGATCAATTTAAGGTCGCCGTTTGGGTTTGGGGTATCTCTCGTCTAAATAGGTCGATCTCCGTACTGGAATTGATTTTCGGGACACTCGAAAGTGATATGTGTAGAAGAGTGATGAATATACATGAAGAAGGCACTCGCTTTATCGCGATTGAACGTTTCTCGCTTCGAAATCATTGCTCAAGTCCAGTATTCGTCCAAAATCGACCAATCAATTGAAAGATCGCAAATAATATTGCGTCGGTTTTGATTGGCTTAGAGAAAAATACTCAACTATGATTAGATTAGCCGGACGACCTTGAATTGACAACGGCATTAAATTGATCGTATGTGTTGCGACACCAATTCAGGGGCAGACAATGCTTCATTGGTTTTCTTGTGCCATGGCTGCGCCATCTCCAAAACCATTGTATCACGAAGTCAGCAGCAACCAGTCGAATGCCCGAAGTTCGAATATTCTTCATCTTCTATAAACAATTTATCCTAAATCTAATCTATTCGCTAACCTATCTCTTTTGGTGGTTCACGTAGCGCAGGGCCAAGAGCGCCAAGACGCGAAAGACCACAATACAGCCAATCACAACGAGCGTGTTGCGCACGGCGTCGTCGTCCTTCATGTCAAACATGTGCTCGGTGAACTCCTTGACCGTCACCTCCTTCTTGTTGAGTTGCTTGAGCAAGATTGGGGGAACGCCCGTCATGGTCTTGCAGCCCATCTCAGTCCCACCTTCGCTGCACTTGGAAAAGACTTGGGCGACCAAGACCGACAAACTGTACTTGGGGGGCGTGATCGTCGAGAGCCACTTGAAGCCACTCGGGATCTGCGACGTCGGTGGGTTGAAGCCCATGAAGAGGAAGAAGATCGAGTTAACCAAAACACCCATGGCAGCAGCCACGTCGACGCGGGGCATGGCATAGGCCATGAGCTGACCAAAGTAGACGTTCATCAAGACAAGCAAGCTCAAGTTGAAG